>OX155900.1:67630425-67830975 GCA_944588485.1 Phosphuga atrata
GACAAGACTAGACAGACAAGACTAGACGGATAAGACTAGACAGACAATACTAGACAGACAAGACTAGACAGACAAGACTAGACAGACAAGACTAGACAGACAAGACTAGCACACAAGACTAAACAGACAAGACTAGACAGACAAGACTAGACAGACAAGACTAGACAGACAAGACTAGACAGACAAGACTAGACAGTACAAGACTAGACAGACAAGACTAGACAGACAAGACTAGACAGACAAGACTAGACAGACAAGACTAGACAGACAAGACTAGACAGACCAAGACTAGACAGACAAGACTAGACAGACAAGACTAGACAGACAAGACTAGACAGACAAGACTAGACAGACAAGACTAGACAGACAAGACTAGACAGACAAGACTAGACAGACAAGACTAGACAGACAAGACTAGACAGACAAGACTAGACAGACAAGACTAGACAGACAAGGACTAGACAGACAAGACTAGACAGACAAGACTAGACAGACAGACTAGACAGACAAGACTAGACAGACAAGACTAGACAGACAAGACTAGACAGACAAGACTAGACAGACAAGACTAGACAGACAAGACTAGACAGACAAGACTAGACAGACAAGACTAGACAGACAAGACTAGACAAGACTAGACAGACAAGACTAGACAGACAAGACTAGACAGACAAGACTAAAAAAAGACTAGAAGACAAGACTAGACAGACAAGACTAGACAGACAAGACTAGACAGACAAGACTAGACAGGACAAGGACTAGACAGACAAGACTAGACAGACAAGACTAGACAGACAAGACTAGGACAGGACAAGACTAGACAGACAAGACTAGACAGACAAGACTAGACAGACAGACTAGACAGACAAGACTAGACAGACAAGGACTAGACAGACAAGACTAGGCAGACAAGACTAGACAGACAAGACTAGACAGACAAGACTAGACAGACAAGACTAGACAGACAAGGACTAGACAGACAAGACTAGACAGACAAGACTAGACAGACAAGACTAGACAGACAGATAGAATACAAGACTAGACAGACAAGACTAGACAGACAAGACTAGACAGACAAGACTAGACAGACAAGACTAGACAGACAAGACTAGGACAGACAAGACTAGACAGACAAGACTAGACAGACAAGACTAGACAGACAAGACTAGACAGACAAGACTAGACAGACAAGACTAGACAGACAAGACTAGACAGACAAGACTAGACAGACAAGACTAGACAGACAAGACTAGACAGACAAACTAGACAGACAGACTAGACAGACAAGACTAGACAGACAAGACTAGACAGACAAGACTAGACAGACAAGACTAGACAGACAAGACTAGACAGACAAGACTAGACAGACAAGACTAGACAGACAAGACTAGACAGACAAGACTAGACAGACAAGACTAGACAGACAAGACTAGACAGACAAGACTAGACAGACAAGACTAGACAGACAAGACTAGACAGACAAGACTAGACAGACAAGACTAGACAGACAAGACTAGACAGACAAGACTAGACAGACAAGACTAGACAGACAAGACTAGACAGACAAGACTAGACAGACAAGACTAGACAGACAAGACTAGACAGACAAGACTAGACAGACAAGACTAGACAGACAAGACTAGACAGACAAGACTAGACAGACAAGACTAGACAGACAAGACTAGACAGACAAGACTAAAGACTAGACAGACAAGACTAGACAGACAAGACTAGACAGACAAGACTAGACAGACAAGACTAGAGACAAGACAAAGACTAGACAGACAAGACTAGACAGACAAGACTAGACAGACAAGACTAGACAGACAAGACTAGACAGACAAGACTAGACAGACAAGACTAGACAGGACAAGACTAGACAGACAAGACTAGACAGACAAGACTAGACAGACAAGACTAGACAGACAAGACTAGACAGACAAGACTAGACAGACAAGACTAGACAGACAAGACTAGACAGACAAGACTAGACAGACAAGACTAGACAGACAAGACTAGACAGACAAGACTAGACAGACAAGACTAGACAGACAAGACTAGACAGACAAGACTAGACAGACAAGACTAGACAGACAAGACTAGACAGACAAGACTAGACAGACAAGACTAGACAGACAAGACTAGACAGACAAGACTAGACAGACAAGACTAGACAGACAAGACTAGACAGACAAGACTAGACAGACAAGACTAGACAGACAAGACTAGACAGACAAGACTAGACAGACAAGACTAGACAGACAAGACTAGACAGACAAGACTAGACAGACAAGACTAGACAGACAAGACTAGACAGACAAGACTAGACAGACAAGACTAGACAGACAAGACTAGACAGACAAGACTAGACAGACAAGACTAGACAGACAAGACTAGACAGACAAGACTAGACAGACAAGACTAGACAGACAAGACTAGACAGACAAGACTAGACAGACAAGACTAGACAGACAAGACTAGACAGACAAGACTAGACAGACAAGACTAGACAGACAAGACTAGACAGACAAGACTAGACAGACAAGACTAGACAGACAAGACTAGACAGACAAGACTAGACAGACAAGACTAGACAGACAAGACTAGACAGACAAGACTAGACAGACAAGACTAGACAGACAAGACTAGACAGACAAGACTAGACAGACAAGACTAGACAGACAAGACTAGACAGACAAGACTAGACAGACAAGACTAGACAGACAAGACTAGACAGACAAGACTAGACAGACAAGACTAGACAGACAAGACTAGACAGACAAGACTAGACAGACAAGACTAGACAGACAAGACTAGACAGACAAGACTAGACAGACAAGACTAGACAGACAAGACTAGACAGACAAGACTAGACAGACAAGACTAGACAGACAAGACTAGACAGACAAGACTAGACAGACAAGACTAGACAGACAAGACTAGACAGACAAGACTAGACAGACAAGACTAGACAGACAAGACTAGACAGACAAGACTAGACAGACAAGACTAGACAGACAAGACTAGACAGACAAGACTAGACAGACAAGACTAGACAGACAAGACTAGACAGACAAGACTAGACAGACAAGACTAGACAGACAAGACTAGACAGACAAGACTAGACAGACAAGACTAGACAGACAAGACTAGACAGACAAGACTAGACAGACAAGACTAGACAGACAAGACTAGACAGACAAGACTAGACAGACAAGACTAGACAGACAAGACTAGACAGACAAGACTAGACAGACAAGACTAGACAGACAAGACTAGACAGACAAGACTAGACAGACAAGACTAGACAGACAAGACTAGACAGACAAGACTAGACAGACAAGACTAGACAGACAAGACTAGACAGACAAGACTAGACAGACAAGACTAGACAGACAAGACTAGACAGACAAGACTAGACAGACAAGACTAGACAGACAAGACTAGACAGACAAGACTAGACAGACAAGACTAGACAGACAAGACTAGACAGACAAGACTAGACAGACAAGACTAGACAGACAAGACTAGACAGACAAGACTAGACAGACAAGACTAGACAGACAAGACTAGACAGACAAGACTAGACAGACAAGACTAGACAGACAAGACTAGACAGACAAGACTAGACAGACAAGACTAGACAGACAAGACTAGACAGACAAGACTAGACAGACAAGACTAGACAGACAAGACTAGACAGACAAGACTAGACAGACAAGACTAGACAGACAAGACTAGACAGACAAGACTAGACAGACAAGACTAGACAGACAAGACTAGACAGACAAGACTAGACAGACAAGACTAGACAGACAAGACTAGACAGACAAGACTAGACAGACAAGACTAGACAGACAAGACTAGACAGACAAGACTAGACAGACAAGACTAGACAGACAAGACTAGACAGACAAGACTAGACAGACAAGACTAGACAGACAAGACTAGACAGACAAGACTAGACAGACAAGACTAGACAGACAAGACTAGACAGACAAGACTAGACAGACAAGACTAGACAGACAAGACTAGACAGACAAGACTAGACAGACAAGACTAGACAGACAAGACTAGACAGACAAGACTAGACAGACAAGACTAGACAGACAAGACTAGACAGACAAGACTAGACAGACAAGACTAGACAGACAAGACTAGACAGACAAGACTAGACAGACAAGACTAGACAGACAAGACTAGACAGACAAGACTAGACAGACAAGACTAGACAGACAAGACTAGACAGACAAGACTAGACAGACAAGACTAGACAGACAAGACTAGACAGACAAGACTAGACAGACAAGACTAGACAGACAAGACTAGACAGACAAGACTAGACAGACAAGACTAGACAGACAAGACTAGACAGACAAGACTAGACAGACAAGACTAGACAGACAAGACTAGACAGACAAGACTAGACAGACAAGACTAGACAGACAAGACTAGACAGACAAGACTAGACAGACAAGACTAGACAGACAAGACTAGACAGACAAGACTAGACAGACAAGACTAGACAGACAAGACTAGACAGACAAGACTAGACAGACAAGACTAGACAGACAAGACTAGACAGACAAGACTAGACAGACAAGACTAGACAGACAAGACTAGACAGACAAGACTAGACAGACAAGACTAGACAGACAAGACTAGACAGACAAGACTAGACAGACAAGACTAGACAGACAAGACTAGACAGACAAGACTAGACAGACAAGACTAGACAGACAAGACTAGACAGACAAGACTAGACAGACAAGACTAGACAGACAAGACTAGACAGACAAGACTAGACAGACAAGACTAGACAGACAAGACTAGACAGACAAGACTAGACAGACAAGACTAGACAGACAAGACTAGACAGACAAGACTAGACAGACAAGACTAGACAGACAAGACTAGACAGACAAGACTAGACAGACAAGACTAGACAGACAAGACTAGACAGACAAGACTAGACAGACAAGACTAGACAGACAAGACTAGACAGACAAGACTAGACAGACAAGACTAGACAGACAAGACTAGACAGACAAGACTAGACAGACAAGACTAGACAGACAAGACTAGACAGACAAGACTAGACAGACAAGACTAGACAGACAAGACTAGACAGACAAGACTAGACAGACAAGACTAGACAGACAAGACTAGACAGACAAGACTAGACAGACAAGACTAGACAGACAAGACTAGACAGACAAGACTAGACAGACAAGACTAGACAGACAAGACTAGACAGACAAGACTAGACAGACAAGACTAGACAGACAAGACTAGACAGACAAGACTAGACAGACAAGACTAGACAGACAAGACTAGACAGACAAGACTAGACAGACAAGACTAGACAGACAAGACTAGACAGACAAGACTAGACAGACAAGACTAGACAGACAAGACTAGACAGACAAGACTAGACAGACAAGACTAGACAGACAAGACTAGACAGACAAGACTAGACAGACAAGACTAGACAGACAAGACTAGACAGACAAGACTAGACAGACAAGACTAGACAGACAAGACTAGACAGACAAGACTAGACAGACAAGACTAGACAGACAAGACTAGACAGACAAGACTAGACAGACAAGACTAGACAGACAAGACTAGACAGACAAGACTAGACAGACAAGACTAGACAGACAAGACTAGACAGACAAGACTAGACAGACAAGACTAGACAGACAAGACTAGACAGACAAGACTAGACAGACAAGACTAGACAGACAAGACTAGACAGACAAGACTAGACAGACAAGACTAGACAGACAAGACAAAACAGAGACTAGACAGACAAGACTAGACAGACAAGACTAGACAGACAAGACTAGACAGACAAGACTAGACAGACAAGACTAGACAGACAAGACTAGACAGACAAGACTAGACAGACAAGACTAGACAGACAAGACTAGACAGACAAGACTAGACAGACAAGACTAGACAGACAAGACTAGACAGACAAGACTAGACAGACAAGACTAGACAGACAAGACTAGACAGACAAGACTAGACAGACAAGACTAGACAGACAAGACTAGACAGACAAGACTAGACAGACAAGACTAGACAGACAAGACTAGACAGACAAGACTAGACAGACAAGACTAGACAGACAAGACTAGACAGACAAGACTAGACAGACAAGACTAGACAGACAAGACTAGACAGACAAGACTAGACAGACAAGACTAGACAGACAAGACTAGACAGACAAGACTAGACAGACAAGACTAGACAGACAAGACTAGACAGACAAGACTAGACAGACAAGACTAGACAGACAAGACTAGACAGACAAGACTAGACAGACAAGACTAGACAGACAAGACTAGACAGACAAGACTAGACAGACAAGACTAGACAGACAAGACTAGACAGACAAGACTAGACAGACAAGACTAGACAGACAAGACTAGACAGACAAGACTAGACAGACAAGACTAGACAGACAAGACTAGACAGACAAGACTAGACAGACAAGACTAGACAGACAAGACTAGACAGACAAGACTAGACAGACAAGACTAGACAGACAAGACTAGACAGACAAGACTAGACAGACAAGACTAGACAGACAAGACTAGACAGACAAGACTAGACAGACAAGACTAGACAGACAAGACTAGACAGACAAGACTAGACAGACAAGACTAGACAGACAAGACTAGACAGACAAGACTAGACAGACAAGACTAGACAGACAAGACTAGACAGACAAGACTAGACAGACAAGACTAGACAGACAAGACTAGACAGACAAGACTAGACAGACAAGACTAGACAGACAAGACTAGACAGACAAGACTAGACAGACAAGACTAGACAGACAAGACTAGACAGACAAGACTAGACAGACAAGACTAGACAGACAAGACTAGACAGACAAGACTAGACAGACAAGACTAGACAGACAAGACTAGACAGACAAGACTAGACAGACAAGACTAGACAGACAAGACTAGACAGACAAGACTAGACAGACAAGACTAGACAGACAAGACTAGACAGACAAGACTAGACAGACAAGACTAGACAGACAAGACTAGACAGACAAGACTAGACAGACAAGACTAGACAGACAAGACTAGACAGACAAGACTAGACAGACAAGACTAGACAGACAAGACTAGACAGACAAGACTAGACAGACAAGACTAGACAGACAAGACTAGACAGACAAGACTAGACAGACAAGACTAGACAGACAAGACTAGACAGACAAGACTAGACAGACAAGACTAGACAGACAAGACTAGACAGACAAGACTAGACAGACAAGACTAGACAGACAAGACTAGACAGACAAGACTAGACAGACAAGACTAGACAGACAAGACTAGACAGACAAGACTAGACAGACAAGACTAGACAGACAAGACTAGACAGACAAGACTAGACAGACAAGACTAGACAGACAAGACTAGACAGACAAGACTAGACAGACAAGACTAGACAGACAAGACTAGACAGACAAGACTAGACAGACAAGACTAGACAGACAAGACTAGACAGACAAGACTAGACAGACAAGACTAGACAGACAAGACTAGACAGACAAGACTAGACAGACAAGACTAGACAGACAAGACTAGACAGACAAGACTAGACAGACAAGACTAGACAGACAAGACTAGACAGACAAGACTAGACAGACAAGACTAGACAGACAAGACTAGACAGACAAGACTAGACAGACAAGACTAGACAGACAAGACTAGACAGACAAGACTAGACAGACAAGACTAGACAGACAAGACTAGACAGACAAGACTAGACAGACAAGACTAGACAGACAAGACTAGACAGACAAGACTAGACAGACAAGACTAGACAGACAAGACTAGACAGACAATACTAGACAGACAAGACTAGACAGACAAGGACTAGACATACAATACTAGACAGACAAGACTAGACAGACAAGACTAGACAGACAAGACCTAGACCGACAAGACTAGATAACTTTCTTATGGATTTATCGATTAGAAGGTTTGATTTGTGAAATGAAAGGAGATTTGCATGAGGAGAGAAGTACAAGTGATGTGTAAAAGATGGTGAGTTCCAATTCGTCTCTCATTATTGGAAGCGCGATGGATGTTCTCATGAGGAAACAAAAAGAAAGAAATCAACGGAATATTGCCAGGCATTCGTTCGAACGAGGAACTTTATCGATTCTGTATTTCCTACTCTTACATACATGTAGTAAACAATGATCATTTTTTTTATAAGGATTCATGACGCACGTCCTGCAGCTTGACCAGATAAAACGCATCTGAGCCGTAGCTGGCCGTTGTTTCGTACGGTGGCTTTGCCGGGTCATATACAAGCTAGCACGGTTTCTTTACCGTACGGCGTGTTCGTGTCGTGTACAAGAGGCCTTATTACAGACAACATTAGACAATATTCGATTAAATTAGATTAGACTAGATTACGATATATCAGACAAGATTAGACAGGGCTAAACAATATTAGACAAGGTACCAAGTTTAGTTGTATGCAACAACTTATTGAAATGATTTATAATATAACATATTTGATACAACTTCATGTTGAAACGATTTTATATTGAAACAACTTCATGTAGAAACAACTTCCGAGTTGGAAACAATTTCTTCTTCAAACAACTTCATGTTCTAACAATTGCATGTTGAAAACAACTTCATATTGAAACATCTTCATGTTGAAACAACGTCATGTTCAAACTAATTTATTTTGAAAGACTAGATGAGATAGTAGACTAGTAGATAGAAGACTAGTAGATGAGATTAAACTAGATTATACTAGATTAGATTAGAGTTGATTAGGCAAGATTAGACTAGGTTTTACTAGATTAGACAACAAGTTTAGGCATGTGCAACCACTTCATATTTAAACAACTTCATGTTGAAACGACTTCACACTGAAGCAACTTCACGTTGAAACTACTTCGATTTGGAATAACTTCATCATCAAACAACTTAATATTGAAACAACTTCATATTTAGGCAACTTCACCTTACTGCAACAACTTCATAATCAAACAAATTTATTTTGAAAGACTAGATGAGATAGTAGACTAGTAGAGGAGATTAGACTAGATTAGATTAGACAAGATTAGACTAGGTTAGATCAGATTAGATTAGACTAGATTAGACAAGATTAGACTACATTAGTTTACACTAGATTAGATTAGACTGGATTAGACTAGATTAGACAGGAAGTTTAGGCATGTGGAATAACTTCATGTTGAAACAACTTCAGGTTGGAACGACTTCACATTGAAGCAACTTCATGTTGAAACAACTTCGACTTGGAATAACTTCATCATCAAACAAATTAATATTGAAACAACTTCATGTTTAAATAACTTCACGTTACTGAAACAACTTCATGTTTAAACATTTTCATGTTGAAACAACGTTATGTTCAAACAAATTTATTTTGAAAGACTAGATTGGATAGTAGACTAGTAGATAGAAGACTAGTAGATGAGATTAGACTAGATTAGATTAGACTAGATTAGACAACAAGTTTAGTCATGTGCAACAACTTCATATTGTAACAACTTCATATTGAAACGACTTCACATTGAAGCAACTTCATGTTGAAACAACTTCGACTTGGAATATCTTAATCTTCAAACAACTTAATATTGAAACAACTTCATGTTTAAACAGCTTCACGTTACTGCAACAACTTTATGTTTAAACAACTTCACGTTACTGCAACAACTTCATGTTTAAACATCCTCATGTTGAAAGAACGTTATGTTCAAGCAAATTTAAAGGCTATATGAGATAGTAGACTAGTAGATAGAAGACTAGTAGATGAGATTAAACTAGATTAGACTAGGTTAGATTAGGTTAGATTAGACTAGATTAGACAAGATTAGACTGTATTAGATTAGACTAGATTAGACAACATCTAGTTAGTTTAGTCATGTGCAACTACTTCATGTTCAAGCGACTTCACATTGAAGTTACTTCATGTTGAAACAACTTCGACTTGGAATAACTTCATCATCAAACAACTTAATATTGAAACAACTTCCTGTTTAAAGAACTTCATGTTTCTGAAACAACTTCATGTTTAAACATCTTCATGTTGCAACAACGTCATGTTCAAACAAATTTAGACTAGATTAGATTATATTATACTAGATTAGACAAGCTTAAGCAAGATTAGACAAGATAATCAAGTTTAGTAATGTGCAACAACTTTGTGTTGAAACAACTACATGTTGAAACGACTTCATGTTGAAACTACTTCAAGTTGAAACGACTTCATGTTGAAACGACTTCATGTTGAAACGACTGCATGTTGAAACAACTTCTTATTGAAACAACTCCATTCTGAAACAATTTCAAGTTGAAACAAGTTCATGTTGAAACAACTTCGTGTCGCAACAACTTCAAGTTGCACCAACTTCACGTTATAACAACTCTTATATCAATATTTATATAAACATTTAAAAATATAGGAATGTGTAGTTGATACGGTGGAGAACAGACAGTTGATATTGGACAAGACAGCCGAGAATTCAGTGTTCGTAACACACATCGAGAACGGAATTTCCGCCGTCTTTTTGCGTTGCTCCTCGCGTAGGAAAGCCGGCAATCCGGAATCCGAGCGGGATTCGACGGGAAAGCCGCACAAACATCAATATCGCTTTTCAGACGTTGCACAGAAAAAAAAAAAACTGCGAGCATTAACGGCGGAATAAATTCAACCGTCAGCTCTCGCCGCTTTATTCGCAAATTTTATTCCTCCGGATTTTTGCTCTCGCCAACATATTCAACAAATGTAAGTGCACGTTATGAAATCTAAATAAACTATATTTTAACTTCATTCCACGAAATAAGATTAAAGAAGACCCTCGTCTAGCTCTCACATTACAGACAAAATTAGACAAGATAAACAAAAGATTTGGCACGATTAGAAAAGATTAGACAAGATTTGACATGAATAGATTAGATTAGACAAGATTAACAACCAAGATTAGATAAGATTGGACTAGATTAGACAAGATTAGCCACGATTAGAAAGAACTAGACAAGGTTAGACGTGAATAGATTAGATTAGACAAGATTAACAACCAATATTAGGCAAGATTGGACTAGATTAGACAAGATTAGCCACGATTAGAAAAAACTAGACAAGGTTAGACATGAATAGATTAGATTAGACAAGATTAACAACCAATATTAGGCAAGATTGGACTAGATTAGATAAGATTAGCCACGATTAGAAAATACTAGACAAGGTTAGACATGAATAGATTAGATTAGACAAGATTAACAACCAGGATTAGATAAGGTAGGACAAGATTACAAAAGAAGAACAGCTGAGATTAGATAAGATTGGATAAGATTAGACAAAATTAGGAACGATTAGAAAAACATGAATAGATTAGATTAGACAAGATTAGACAATTAACTATATTTTAACTTCCTGTAATGTAACAAGATTAAACAAGACTAGGCGAGGCTTTCACATTACAGACAAGTTTGGGCTAGATTACATAAGATTAGACACGATTAGAAAAGATTAGACAAGATTGGACATGAATAGATTAGATTAGACAAGATTAACAACCAAGATTAGATAAGATGGGACAAGATTAGACAAGATTAATAACCAAGATTAGATAAGATTGGACAAGATTAGACAAATTTAGGCACGATTAGACAAGATTAGCCACGATGAGAAAATTAACAATCAGGATTAAATAAGGTAGGACAAGATTAGAAAAGATTAACGGCCAAGATTAGATAAGATTGGATAAGATTAGACAAAATTAGGCACGATTGGAAAAACATTAATAGATTAGATTAGACAAGATTATACAAACTATATTTTAATTTCCTGCAATGTAACAAGATTAAACAAGACTAGACGAGACTCTCACATTACAGACAAGATTGGCTAAGATTAGGCATGATTAGAGTAGATTAGATTAGACAAGATTAACAACCAATATTAGATTAGATTGGACAAGATTAGACAGGATTAACCACCAAGATTAGACAAGATTAGGCAAGATTAGACAAATTTAGGCACGATTAGACAAGATTAGCCACGATTAGAAAATACTAGACAAGATTAGAAAGGAATACATTAGATTAGACAAGATTAACAACCAAGATTAGATAAGATTGGGCAAGATTAGACAAATTTAGACACGATTAGACACGATTACAAACTATTAGACTAGATTGGACAAGATTAGATTAGAGTAGACAAGATTAGCAACCAAGATTAGATAAGATTAGGCAAGATTACACAAATTTAGACACGATTAGACTAGATAAGCTACGATTAGAAAATATTAGACAAGTTTAGACATGAATAGATTAGATTAGACAAGATTAACAACCAAGATTAGATAAGATTGGCAAGATTAGACAAATTTAGACACGATTAAAAACTATTAGACAAGATTAGACAAGATTAGACAAGATTAGACAAGATTAGACAAGATTAGATTAGAGTAGACAAGATTAACAACCAAGATTAGATAAGATTAGGCAAGATTACACAAATTTAGACACGATTAGACTAGATTAGCTACGATTAGAAAATATTAGACAAGATTAGACATGAATAGATTAGATTAGACAAGATTAACAACCAAGATTAGGTAAGATTGGGCAAGATTAAACAAATTTAGGCACGATTAGAAAAGATTAGACAAGATTAGACATGAATAGATTAGATTAGACAAGATTAGACAAGAAAAGGCGAGTTCTAGGCCACTTCAATTAAGTTCGAACTTTGTTGTCTAGAATTAGACAAATCTTGTATTAAGAAAATTCTAAAGAAATTGTAAGTGCAAGTGTAATGTGAATCCTAAGGAATATTTGATTTAGTTGCTTCAATTTGGCGCTGAATCGATAATTCTGCATAGTTTTAGTCCGAGAAAATTAGATACTATGTAGTAGCGTTGAGCTCACTGCAAAAACCATTTTTCGCGACACAAATCGATAATGCAAATTCACAAACTTTTTTTTTGCGAATATGCGAATTTTCTTGTGATTTAACTAATACGCGAATACGACATGAAATTGCTTCACTATGAACTTGTTTCAAGATGAAATTGTTTCAGCATTGAGTTGTTTCAATATGAAGTTGCTTCAACACGAAGTTGTTTGAACATGAAGTCGTTTCAACATGAAGTCGTTTCAACATGAAGTCCTTTCAACATGAAGTCGTCTCAACATGAAGTTGTTTCAACATGAAGTCGCTTCCACATCAAGTTGTTGCACATTACCAAATTCGATTATCTTTTCCAATTTGTTCTAGCTAGCTTACTAATTATTTAAACTTGTTTACGTGTAGAGACTTTGTTTCCGGAACCGTGGAAACTTGTGCGTTAAACTAATTCTCGGCGAGTGTACACAAGCTCCTGGATTAAGGACGCGACGGGCTTTGATTCCTCGCGTTTGCCTTCGCTTGCTGGACAAACTGAGAGGAACGTTTAGACGTCTAGCCAAGAGCAAATTACACTAAAACTATCTTGAAACGCTAATTGGCTGAGATCAAACCAAACAGACAAAGTAAATTAGAATTTGTTGCAAAACAAGACTCGAAAGATAATATTAGATAAGACTAGACACGTAAGAGTAGATAGATAAAACTAGACAGATAAGACTAGACAGACAAGACTAGACAGACAAGACTAGACAGATAAGACTAGACAGACTAGACTAGACAGACTAGACAGACAAGACTAGACAGACAAGACTATACAGACAAGACTAGACAGACAAGACTAGACAGACAAGACTAGACAGGCAAGACTAGATAGACAAGACTATACAGACAAGACTAGACAGACAAGACTAGACAGACAAGACTAGACAGACAAGAGTAGACAGACAAGACTAGACAGACAAGACTAGACAGGCAAGACTAGACAGACAAGACTAAACAGACAAGACTAGACAGACAAGTCTAGACAGACAAGACTATACAGACAAGACTAGACAGACAAGACTAGACAGACAAGACTAGACAGACAAGACTAGACAGGCAAGACTAGACAGACAAGACTAGACAGACAAGACTAGACAGACAAGACTAGACAGACAAGACTAGACAGACAAGACTAGACAGACAAGACTAGACAGACAAGACTAGACAGACAAGACTAGACAGACAAGACTAGACAGACAAGACTAGACAGACAAGACTAGACAGACAAGACTAGACAGACAAGACTAGACAGACAAGACTAGACAGACAAGACTAGACAGACAAGACTAGACAGACAAGACTAGACAGACAAGACTAGACAGACAAGACTAGACAGACAAGACTAGACAGACAAGACTAGACAGACAAGACTAGACAGACAAGACTAGACAGACAAGACTAGACAGACAAGACTAGACAGACAAGACTAGACAGACAAGACTAGACAGACAAGACTAGACAGACAAGACTAGACAGACAAGACTAGACAGACAAGACTAGACAGACAAGACTAGACAGACAAGACTAGACAGACAAGACTAGACAGACAAGACTAGACAGACAAGACTAGACAGACAAGACTAGACAGACAAGACTAGACAGACAAGACTAGACAGACAAGACTAGACAGACAAGACTAGACAGACAAGACTAGACAGACAAGACTAGACAGACAAGACTAGACAGACAAGACTAGACAGACAAGACTAGACAGACAAGACTAGACAGACAAGACTAGACAGACAAGACTAGACAGACAAGACTAGACAGACAAGACTAGACAGACAAGACTAGACAGACAAGACTAGACAGACAAGACTAGACAGACAAGACTAGACAGACAAGACTAGACAGACAAGACTAGACAGACAAGACTAGACAGACAAGACTAGACAGACAAGACTAGACAGACAAGACTAGACAGACAAGACTAGACAGACAAGACTAGACAGACAAGACTAGACAGACAAGACTAGACAGACAAGACTAGACAGACAAGACTAGACAGACAAGACTAGACAGACAAGACTAGACAGACAAGACTAGACAGACAAGACTAGACAGACAAGACTAGACAGACAAGACTAGACAGACAAGACTAGACAGACAAGACTAGACAGACAAGACTAGACAGACAAGACTAGACAGACAAGACTAGACAGACAAGGCTAGACAGATTAGACTAAATGGACTAGACTATTCAGATTCTCCCTAAACCCCCTATTCTACCTTGGATTTTAGTATGCGCCACCCCGCTATCGCATATTTTGCATTCATTCAGGGTGGGCAGCCCGGACGGTTAATGAAAACCGTCCTAGTTGTTCTCTCCCCGACAAGGATTCGAACCCGTATCTCCCGCAATGAAAGACGCGTATGCTGTCAACTACACCCCCGAGGTCAGACTAGACAGTCTAGACGGACTAGACCGACTATACAGACTAGACAGATTAGAGCGACTAGACGGACTAGACAGACTAAGTCTAAACCGACAATAATCGATTCGAAGTTTTGATTTTGTGTCATATTTTTGATAATTTTTATCAAAAATAGATTGAAATAAACGCGTGAGTAATGATAAATGATTATGTAAATTTCGCCCCATTCTGTGCAAATATGCCGATATATGTAAATCGCGAATATTAATTATTTGCTGGAACGAATTCACGACCAAATGAACGCGTTTATTAGGTTTGAGCTCTTGTCTGTCTGTTTTGTCTCGTCTGACCGGTCTGTTGTCCAAATAATTATAAAACGAAATAAACAGAGCAAAAGCTGCGCAAACAGAAAAAAATTATTAATGAGACCAATTTATCGACCGTTTTTTGTATATTTTATCGGAAAAAATTTATTAAAGCAATAACAAAGTTTGCAAGTTTACATGTAAATCGCACCGAGACTCACCTGCCTTCACGCTTCACTAAACCTTTCACCGGCTAGATAATCCATGTTAACTATATTTACCCATTAGCCCCTAAGCCGCTTAGTCGCAACTAATAACACACAATTCACATCAATCAAATGCATAAGCTCAGACAGGTAATTCAACAGATTACACCAAACATTTCATAATAAATGGATTCATTTTGATTAAACAGGATACATAAGTCTACTATACTCCTACCGGCGAGAGAATGCATCTCGTCTCGACGAGTTTATAATTGTTCTGCACATACCTCCACTTTATTTCGAGTGCGCGGCGTTTAGTTTTAACTGACGCGTATTTTTAACTCAAACTAACCTGCGCGTACCTCGGTACGTCCTTTGCCCCTCATACCTCGGTGCAGTACAGCTGCATTCTCTCGCCGGCACGAGTATAGACGGACTATAGTTGCCGCAGCCACCCGATGGAGTAATAAACTTGCGTGAACTTCACGTGATTTCCGGGGAATTATTCGGGGGATTGTTCAATGCAAACGCTTTTGAAGCGTAGATCACGCAGCCGAAACTTTAAACCAGTCGACCAATCCGCTTGTATGCCACATGCTCACATGGTCATATATGGTCACATAGTCATGTAATAACAATGCGGTGATAAAACTGTGCATCGGACGCTAGTTAAGAACGTGGGGATGATGTCTAGACATTTAAGAGATTATGTCTAGACATGCATTAATAAAGTGTATAATATACAGAATGTATTATAACACCACTCCGATAAACACCACTTTACTATAACACATTCGTCCGTTTTCTGGCAGCAGACAGGCTTTTCCAGTCGAATTCTGTTTTTGTTTAAATATCAAGGGTTTTATAAAATATGAACGAAATTTGCAGCGAAAAGGTGAACCGCAAATTAGTTTTGCGCCTTCGCCGCTTATGCCACATTTAAATTGACGCCCCATGCTCGCCCACTCGAGACTCAACTCGGCCCCACGTGTTGCGCAATCGATTTGCCCTCCATCTGTTCCAACACAAAATACAAGATTTGAGACAGAATGAACAGGCAAGGCTACATAGACTAGACTAGACAGACAAGATAAGAAAGACAAGACTAAACAGATAAGACTAGACAGACAAGATCAGACAGACAAGACTAGACAGACAAGACTAGACAGACAAGACTAGACAGACAAGACTAGATAGACAAGACTAGACAGACAAGACTAGATAGACAAGACTAGACAGACAAGACTAGACAGACAAGACCAGACAGACAAGACTAGACAGACAAGACTAGACAGACAAGACTAGACAGACAAGACTAGACAGACAAGACTAGACAGACAAGACTAGACAGACAAGACTAGACAGACAAGACTAGACAGACAAGACTAGACAGACAAGACTAGACAGACAAGACTAGACAGACAAGACTAGACAGACAAGACTAGACAGACAAGACTAGACAGACAAGACTAGACAGACAAGACTAGACAGACAAGACTAGACAGACAGACATCACTAGACAGACAGACATCACTAGACAGACAAGACTAAACACAGTACAGACAGACTGTACTATACGGACTAGATGCACTAGACGGACTAGACGAACAAGACGGACTAGATAGACTAGACTAACAAAACTGTCGCGTAGATTTATAAATAGTTTTATGAATGACTGCACTATATTTGAGCAAAGTTTATTATCCTGTTGACTTGATAATGGATTTAATAAAAATATTATGAAAAGTTCACAGAGTTCATTGTTGACTTTATTTTATCGGCGACCATGTGTTGACTTGCTTCCCCTTTTAATAACCCATCTGTTTCCACATAGGAACAACTAACAAGAAACAGAATAAACTTGTCTGTATAGTCTTGCTTGGATAGTCTTGTCTATCTAGAAGTGTCTATCTAGGATTGTCTGTCTAGTCTTGTATCTAATCTTGTCTGTCTAGTCTTGTCTGTCTAGTCTTGTCTGTCTAGTCTTGTCTGTCTAGTCTTGTCTGTCTAGTCTTGTCTGTCTAGTCTTGTCTGTCTAGTCTTGTCTGTCTAGTCTTGTCTGTCTAGTCTTGTCTGTCTAGTCTTGTCTGTCTAGTCTTGTCTGTCTAGTCTTGTCTGTCTAGTCTTGTCTGTCTAGTCTTGTCTGTCTAGTCTTGTCTGTCTAGTCTTGTCTGTCTAGTCTTGTCTGTCTAGTCTT
Source organism: Phosphuga atrata (assembly GCA_944588485.1). Classification (NCBI taxonomy): domain Eukaryota; kingdom Metazoa; phylum Arthropoda; class Insecta; order Coleoptera; family Silphidae; genus Phosphuga; species Phosphuga atrata. The sequence goes on from OX155900.1 coordinate 67,648,487, forward strand.
GTCTGTCTAGTCTTGTCTGTCTAGTCTTGTCTGTCTAGTCTTGTCTGTCTAGTCTTGTCTGTCTAGTCTTGTCTGTCTAGTCTTGTCTGTCTAGTCTTGTCTGTCTAGTCTTGTCTGTCTAGTCTTGTCTGTCTAGTCTTGTCTGTCTAGTCTTGTCTGTCTAGTCTTGTCTGTCTAGTCTTGTCTGTCTAGTCTTGTCTGTCTAGTCTTGTCTGTCTAGTCTTGTCTGTCTAGTCTTGTCTGTCTAGTCTTGTCTGTCTAGTCTTGTCTGTCTAGTCTTGTCTGTCTAGTCTTGTCTGTCTAGTCTTGTCTGTCTAGTCTTGTCTGTCTAGTCTTGTCTGTCTAGTCTTGTCTGTCTAGTCTTGTCTGTCTAGTCTTGTCTGTCTAGTCTTGTCTGTCTAGTCTTGTCTGTCTAGTCTTGTCTGTCTAGTCTTGTCTGTCTAGTCTTGTCTGTCTAGTCTTGTCTGTCTAGTCTTGTCTGTCTAGTCTTGTCTGTCTAGTCTTGTCTGTCTAGTCTTGTCTGTCTAGTCTTGTCTGTCTAGTCTTGTCTGTCTAGTCTTGTCTGTCTAGTCTTGTCTGTCTAGTCTTGTCTGTCTAGTCTTGTCTGTCTAGTCTTGTCTGTCTAGTCTTGTCTGTCTAGTCTTGTCTGTCTAGTCTTGTCTGTCTAGTCTTGTCTGTCTAGTCTTGTCTGTCTAGTCTTGTCTGTCTAGTCTTGTCTGTCTAGTCTTGTCTGTCTAGTCTTGTCTGTCTAGTCTTGTCTGTCTAGTCTTGTCTGTCTAGTCTTGTCTGTCTAGTCTTGTCTGTCTAGTCTTGTCTGTCTAGTCTTGTCTGTCTAGTCTTGTCTGTCTAGTCTTGTCTGTCTAGTCTTGTCTGTCTAGTCTTGTCTGTCTAGTCTTGTCTGTCTAGTCTTGTCTGTCTAGTCTTGTCTGTCTAGTCTTGTCTGTCTAGTCTTGTCTGTCTAGTCTTGTCTGTCTAGTCTTGTCTGTCTAGTCTTGTCTGTCTAGTCTTGTCTGTCTAGTCTTGTCTGTCTAGTCTTGTCTGTCTAGTCTTGTCTGTCTAGTCTTGTCTGTCTAGTCTTGTCTGTCTAGTCTTGTCTGTCTAGTCTTGTCTGTCTAGTCTTGTCTGTCTAGTCTTGTCTGTCTAGTCTTGTCTGTCTAGTCTTGTCTGTCTAGTCTTGTCTGTCTAGTCTTGTCTGTCTAGTCTTGTCTGTCTAGTCTTGTCTGTCTAGTCTTGTCTGTCTAGTCTTGTCTGTCTAGTCTTGTCTGTCTAGTCTTGTCTGTCTAGTCTTGTCTGTCTAGTCTTGTCTGTCTAGTCTTGTCTGTCTAGTCTTGTCTGTCTAGTCTTGTCTGTCTAGTCTTGTCTGTCTAGTCTTGTCTGTCTAGTCTTGTCTGTCTAGTCTTGTCTGTCTAGTCTTGTCTGTCTAGTCTTGTCTGTCTAGTCTTGTCTGTCTAGTCTTGTCTGTCTAGTCTTGTCTGTCTAGTCTTGTCTGTCTAGTCTTGTCTGTCTAGTCTTGTCTGTCTAGTCTTGTCTGTCTAGTCTTGTCTGTCTAGTCTTGTCTGTCTAGTCTTGTCTGTCTAGTCTTGTCTGTCTAGTCTTGTCTGTCTAGTCTTGTCTGTCTAGTCTTGTCTGTCTAGTCTTGTCTGTCTAGTCTTGTCTGTCTAGTCTTGTCTGTCTAGTCTTGTCTGTCTAGTCTTGTCTGTCTAGTCTTGTCTGTCTAGTCTTGTCTGTCTAGTCTTGTCTGTCTAGTCTTGTCTGTCTAGTCTTGTCTGTCTAGTCTTGTCTGTCTAGTCTTGTCTGTCTAGTCTTGTCTGTCTAGTCTTGTCTGTCTAGTCTTGTCTGTCTAGTCTTGTCTGTCTAGTCTTGTCTGTCTAGTCTTGTCTGTCTAGTCTTGTCTGTCTAGTCTTGTCTGTCTAGTCTTGTCTGTCTAGTCTTGTCTGTCTAGTCTTGTCTGTCTAGTCTTGTCTGTCTAGTCTTGTCTGTCTAGTCTTGTCTGTCTAGTCTTGTCTGTCTAGTCTTGTCTGTCTAGTCTTGTCTGTCTAGTCTTGTCTGTCTAGTCTTGTCTGTCTAGTCTTGTCTGTCTAGTCTTGTCTGTCTAGTCTTGTCTGTCTAGTCTTGTCTGTCTAGTCTTGTCTGTCTAGTCTTGTCTGTCTAGTCTTGTCTGTCTAGTCTTGTCTGTCTAGTCTTGTCTGTCTAGTCTTGTCTGTCTAGTCTTGTCTGTCTAGTCTTGTCTGTCTAGTCTTGTCTGTCTAGTCTTGTCTGTCTAGTCTTGTCTGTCTAGTCTTGTCTGTCTAGTCTTGTCTGTCTAGTCTTGTCTGTCTAGTCTTGTCTGTCTAGTCTTGTCTGTCTAGTCTTGTCTGTCTAGTCTTGTCTGTCTAGTCTTGTCTGTCTAGTCTTGTCTGTCTAGTCTTGTCTGTCTAGTCTTGTCTGTCTAGTCTTGTCTGTCTAGTCTTGTCTGTCTAGTCTTGTCTGTCTAGTCTTGTCTGTCTAGTCTTGTCTGTCTAGTCTTGTCTGTCTAGTCTTGTCTGTCTAGTCTTGTCTGTCTAGTCTTGTCTGTCTAGTCTTGTCTGTCTAGTCTTGTCTGTCTAGTCTTGTCTGTCTAGTCTTGTCTGTCTAGTCTTGTCTGTCTAGTCTTGTCTGTCTAGTCTTGTCTGTCTAGTCTTGTCTGTCTAGTCTTGTCTGTCTAGTCTTGTCTGTCTAGTCTTGTCTGTCTAGTCTTGTCTGTCTAGTCTTGTCTGTCTAGTCTTGTCTGTCTAGTCTTGTCTGTCTAGTCTTGTTTGTCTACTCTTGCCTCTCTAGTCTTGTCTATCTAACGTTGCCTTTATATCTTAATCTCTCAATTCTTGTCTGTCTAGTTTTATCTGTTCATTCTTGTTTAGAGATTCGACAAAATCAGGGCAAAGTGTTTCCAATAAGACACGAGTTTTCCTGCACCGCAAGCCATAACTCGTTTCAACCCACACTTCTGGGGACTTTTCCACCTAACAGTTTCCCACCTGTTGATCGTCGCTCTCGCTCTGGCACACGGCGTGCATCTGTTGCATTTAGCCGCGGCAACCGTTTGATAACCGTCTCGTGTTCCCTGCGGCTTCAAGCGCGATAAAACGTTCTTGCACATGTCACCGTCACTTACTGTTTGCTTTTCCCGTTTGTTGTCGTATTCGCGAGCACTCAATTTCCGCACGAAAATTAATATCGTATCGAGCTTATTGGATACTTGTTTACACATGGATTACTTCAGAGATCATTAGATATGTCTAGATCGTGAACATAGGAATATGTCTGAAATATATCTATGTGCAGCGCCGTCGTTTGGATTTTGAGGCCCCGGGCATATATATTGAGGTGGGCACCCCAGTAAATAAAGAAAGTGAATAAACCAAATAAATTCTTTAAGTTTTAATACATACAAGAAAGGAACATTTGTATAGAAGAAATATAATATAATAACGTATTAATATAAAAGAAAGACAAAATTTAACTTTATTTTCCTTGCTTTAATTTCAGTAAAATAGGGGGGGGGGGGGCTCAAAATGGGAGGGGGGGCTCAACATGGGGAGGGGGGGCACAGCCTCTTTGGGCCGCCTGCCTAGCCCGTGGGCCCCGGGCGTTCGCCCTATTGACCGACGCTAGCGACTCTACTGTCTATGTGTAATAGGATTATAGGCAGAGGAACTTAGGCCAAAGCCCATTTAGGTCTGTAGTGCTAAATGAAGAAGAAGATAATATGAATAAATCTATGTATAATGTCCATGGTCTAGATCAAGGGTCTCCAAACTTTCCAGCCTTAGGGTCATACTGATTACTCCAGTAAGTTCCGAGGGCCAAAACCATATTATCATTGTTGCCGGTGATAAAAAGTGAAATAGTCCACTGATGAAAAAAAAGTCCGAAAAAGTACGCAACGTTTAAAAAAGGCTGCAAATCGTGTATTGTAACCTGTCATTATCTGTAATTTCTAGATTAGTCGTAGAGTACGAGACATGAGGAGTAACGTGACACGACATCTGGTGGACACAAGTGGAAATAGGTAGTACCTTCTATCGCTAACAGATGGCGCTAATAGCACGTACAGAATAATCTCGTTGGTTCGAGAAAGTTCTGGTGTCTTCCACTCACTTCTAGATGGCAGTAATTGGAATATATAAGAAGGCTAGTGGCGCAACCACAAGTCAGTTCCTATGACACTGTTGTGAAATAAAATAGTGCGTACCTCCTTAAAACGTGTTTGTGCGTGTTTAAGTTTAAGACATCTTTGTGACAGTATTTTGATTTGAATTGTTGCTTTTGTGTGTGATTTAGTAGTATGGAGAAGAAGCGAAAAATTGATAGTGAATGCAGAAAATTCAAAGATCAGTGGAACATTCAGTATTTCGTAATTGAGTCCAGTAACAAGGCGCTATGTTTGATTTGCAATGAAAGCATAGCCGTTCTCAAGGAATATAACATTAAATGTCATTATAAAACAAAACATTTTCAAAATTACTCAAAATATACAGGAAGTTGGCGGACAGAAAAATTCGAAGCTATGAAGCGCGGATTGAAATCGCAGCAATCTTCATTTACAAAACTCAAAACTGAACAAGAGGCTGCAACTCGTGCCAGCTTTCGTGTGGCTTTTGAAATTGCAAAACGTGGAAAACCATTCACCGATGGAGAAATGATCAAAGAATGCATAATTGCAGTAGCCGAAGAAATGTGCCCTGAAAAGGTAAATTTATTAAAAACTGTCAGTATCTCAGCAAACACTGTGGCTCGAAGGGTAGAAAACATCGCTGAAAATATATCCTCTCAACTGTTCGACAAAAATGGACATGTTGAGTGGTTTTCTTTGGCCTTGGATGAGTCAACGGATGTGTCAGATACTGCTCAGGTGTTGATTCATATTCGAGGAGTAGATAAAAGCTATGGAGTGCATGAAGAACTTCTTGATATATATAGTATTCATGACACAACTACTGGTACAGATATTTTTAAAGGAGTTGAAATATCCATTAATCAAAAGAACCTTCGATGGAAAAACTTGAAATGTATTACAACTGATGGAGGCAAAAACATGAGTGGGAAAGATAAAGGAGTGGTCACTCTTGTGTCAAAGGCTGTAGAAAATGACGGTGGTTCAAAACCATTAGTCTTACATTGTATCATTCATCAACAGTCTTTGTGCGGAAAATGTTTGGATATGTCTGAAGTTCTGAAACCAGTCTTATCAACTGTTAATTTTATCAGATCTTTTGTTCTGAATCACCGACAATTCCGACAATTTATTGAAGAGATTGGAGAAACTGACTTACCTTATCACACTGCCGTACGTTGGCTTAGTTGTGGGAAAGTCCTTCAGCGCTTTTTTGAACTTTGAGCAGTGATCGAAATTTTTTTGAATGAAAAGCATCGCCCTCTTACTGAATTACAAAACAACGCATGGCTGTGGAAGTTAGCATTCTATGTTGATTTGACAAAACATGTGAACGAACTGAATTTGAGATTGCAAGGAGAAAACCAGCATCTTCCTGATTTATACACTAATATCAAATCATTCCGGAAGAAATTGATACTGTTTCAATCACAACTACGAAGTAAATGTTTTTCACATTTTAAAACATGTGAAATATTCAGCCACACCACTGAGACTGAGTTTCCTATCGATTTTGCAATCGAAACTTTGAAAATAAATTTTGATACTCGTTTCTCGGACTTTGATGCCATTGCGAATCAAATTACGATTTTTCAGAATCCTTTTGATACTGACATTGAAACCCTAGCCCCCGAACTTCAAATGGAAATGATTGATCTACAGTGCAGTGATATAATTAAGAACAAATATCAAAACTCATCTTTGTTGGAATTTTATAAGAGTCTTCCACTGACACAATTTGATAATTTGCATAAATTTGCTCGTGGGCTGTTTTCTGTTTTTGGTACTACTTATTTTTGTGAGAAGACCTTCTCCAAAATGAAGTACACAAAAAATGTTTACAGATCTAAATTAACTGATGAGCATCTTAAATCTCTTTTAATAATTGGTACAAGTAAAATTAGTCCACAACTACAAACTATTGTCAGTGGAAAATCTCAATTACATAAATCTCATTAGTATTTCATATGTCATTATGCTTTTGTTATAAGTTATGTTTTGATTTAAAATGTATAAAATGTTAGTTGGATTCATTTCAATAATTTGTTAGTTATTATATACTGAAGTTAAATTTTCTGCATATTATACATGTCTTTACTCAATACAATTATGTGTTTCTTTATCCAACTTATCACAAAAACAATAACAATAAGCCTACAACAATGTTATGAATAGTTAGCCCATGATCATATCAATGTAGATGTCATATTAATATTCTCTAAGATAAGAGTTCTCCAGTGGTTGATTATGCACTCATTGATGCCCTCGGAGGAGCAATGGAATGCTGGCTGCGTGCTAGCCGTAAACATTCTGAAGACACTACGCTTCCAGGAGTAGGCGGATAGGCCCAGGAGAGCAGGGCGCAGAGGAAGGCATGAGAAAAAACAAGTTACTCGACAAAAATGAACGTCGGCAGGGCCGAAGCTTCCCCCCCGCGAAGTAATGACTAGCGTCGGTTCCACGGGGGATCCATGAGATTAATACACGGGGATCGAAGGGAGTCGATCAAAGAGGATCAATTCAACTGTTTAGGAAAAATCTAGAATCATCATCATGATCACCCCTTTCACGTCCATTGTTGGACATAGGCCTCCTCCAAACGTCTCCAGTTCTCTCTGTCCCTGGGTGTTGCAATCCAATATGTCCCTATCCTCTTTAAGTCATCCATCAGTCGTCCATCGAGTGGGAGGTCTGCCTTTTGGTTCTGAGTTTTTTGGTCCATCGCCCGTACTCCATTCTAGCAATGCGCTCAGCCCATTTCCATTTCCGTGTAGTGATACGTTGTATAATATCATCTACTCCAATACGTCATTTAATAAATGCGTATTACCGGTCCTGACCAATGGCTCAGAGACCAAAACTTTAACGACCCTGACCCTGAGGGATCGAGCGAGAAATGAAGAAATACGCCTCTTCATTTCATTTTCGATCCATCAGGGTCAGGGTCGTTAAAGTTAGGGTCTCTGAGCCATAGGTCAGGACCGGTAATACGCATTGGTTAAATGCTTTTCGTTTCAAGCGAATTGGGATATTTCTCCCTTGTTAAAATTGAAGGGGCCATTATATTAATAATATTAAATTGACACAACAAACTAATTTTTGGAAGAAATTCTGAATGATTTCACGCTGTCATAACTTTTGAACGGCTCACAACAGAGACTTCTAGTCTTCACCGATCGATTCAGCGTCTCAAAATTAGTCCGAATACGTATATAATATTCCCGAGAAAGCTTTCAATTAAGGAATACCATCGACACGGGGAGTCTAGACCGCGGAAACGACGAAATGCGAGAAAATCGATTTTGTCAAAATCCTTAATTTTTGAGTTATAGCAAAATTTAAAAACGTTTCTGGCAAGCAAGCATTCCAAAGAATTTTTGCTGCTGATTACAGATATGCAAATTATATTTATCTTGTTCCGTTCAATATCGCCTGCAAGAATTGAAGACATTTTTAAGAAATTTCGGCGCTCGAGTAGAGATCTCGGAAAGTCGAGAATGTCCCGCGGACAATCTTAATTTATTAACAGGGAAATGACCTTCTGAAAACGATGCCGCAATCCGTATTTGATTATCTGCAGCCGTTTCCAAGATATCTACTTAGCAAATCGAGTTAAATTTCAGTTTGAAATTTCTTCACGAATTATTGAGTCCTTCCGGACAAATTACACATCAACTTGTTCGTCTTGTCGTGTAGTTTCTGTGTACCGAAAATGATTTCTCTGCTTTTTACCGTTCTCGAGAGAATAGAAAAAAACCGAAAAAGCACTTATTTTTCGAACGAAATGATGGAAAATTTTTGTTGAAAAATCAGTTTGATATGAAATTCAGTTTGATATTTATCGACGAAATATTGAATCTTTCGGCACACTTTACACATCGACTTGTTCGTCTAGTCGTGTAGTTTCTGTGTGCCGAAAATGATTGCGCTGCTTTTTACCGTTCTCGAGTAAATCGAAAAAAAACGAAACAGTACATATTTTTCGAACGAAATGAATTTTGTTAAAAATTTTTTTGGAAATTTTTTTCGTGATTCTTTTTTGGTTGCCCGAAGGAAATTAATGTGCAGAAAACGGTTTTCTAGTTTATTTCGCTCTAAAGTTACAAATCAACAAGTTTTATTTATTTTTTCGCTATACACCACTTTCGACCGATTTCACGCAATCATAACTTTTGAACGGCTCACCAAAGAGTCACTTCTAGTCTTCACCAATCGATTCAGCGTCCCAAAATTAGTCCATAAACGTATATAATATTTCTTAGGAGGCTTTCAGTTAAGAAATACCATCGACACGTGGAGTCTAAACCGCGGAAACGACGAAATTTTGTAAAAATCGTTATTTTTGGAGTAACAGCAAAATTTAAAAACGTTTCTGGATACAATTTTGCTGCTGATTACAGATATGCAAATTATATTTCGCTAGCTCTTTCCGTTCAATAGCGCCTGCAAGAATTTAAGAAATTTTTAAGAAATTTCAGCGTTCGAGTAGAGATCTCCGAAAGTCGTGAATTTCACGCAGACAATCTTAGTGCATCAATAGGAAAATGACCTTCTGAAAACGACGCCGCAATCCGTTTTTGATTATCTTTAACGTTTCCGAGATATCTACTAAGCAAGTCGAGAATCTGGTAAATTTCAATTTGAAATTTATCGACGAAATATTCAATCTTTCGGGACAATTTACACATCGACTTGTTCGTCTTGTCGTGTAGTTTCTGTGTGCCGAAAATAATTTCGCTGCTTTTTACCGTTCTCGAGAAAATCTAAAAAAACCGAAAAAGCACTAATTTTTCGAAGGAAATGATGGGAATTTTTTGTTGAAAAATTTCTTGGATATTTTTTTACTTACCCCAAGGAAATCGAAGTACTAAAAACGGTTTTTCCCTTTATTTCGCTCTAAAGTTACAAATAAACAAGTTTATATATTTGTTCCGTTGTGCGCCAACTCGCATTTCCGACGATTTCACGACGATGTCATAACTTTTGAACGGCTCACCACAGAGACTTCTAGTCTTCACCGATCGATTCAGCGTCCCAAAATTAGTCGAAAAGCTTTTACAATATTCCCTAGGAGGCTTTCATTTAAGAAATACGATCGACACGGGGAGTCTAGACCGCGGAAACGACTAAATGCGATAAAATCGATTTTGTCAAAATCGTTATTTTTAGAGTTACAGCAAAATTAAAAAACGTTTCTGAAAGCATTTTAGCTGCTGATCACAGATATGCAAATTATATTTCGCTAGCTCCTTCCGTTCACTATCGCCTGCAAGAATTGAAGAAATTTTTAAGAAATTTCGGCGCTCGAGTAGAAATCTCGGAAAGTCGTGAATCTCCCGCGGACAATATTAGTGTATCAATAGGGAAATGACCTTCTGAAAACGATGCCGCAATCCGTTTTTTGATTATCGGCAGCCGTTTCCGAGATATCTACTTAGCAAATCGAGAATCTGGTAATTTTAAGTTTGAAATATCTCGACGAATTATTTAATCTTTCTGGACAATTTACACATCGACTTGTTCGTCTTGTCGTGTAGTTTCTGTGTGCCAAAAATGATTTCGCTGCTTTTTATTGTTCTCGAGGAAATCGAAAAAAACCGAAAGAGCACTTATTTTTCGAACGAAATGATGGAAAATTTTTGTTGGATTTTTTTTGGAAATTTTTTTCCCGATTTTGTTTTGTTACCCCAAGGAAATCGAAGTACTAAAACGGTTTTTCACTTTATTTCGCTCTAAAGTTACAAATAAACAAGTTTTATTTATTTTTTCCGCTGTGCACCAGCTCGCATTTCCGACTGATTTCATGCTGTCATAACTTTTGAAAGTCTTCTAGTCTTCACCAATCGATTCAGCGTCCCAAAATTAGTCCGAAAACGTATATAATATTCCCTAGAAAACTTTCAGTTAAGAAATACCATCGACACGGTGAGTCTAGACCGCGGAAACGACGAAATACGAGAAAATCGATTTTTAAAAAATCGTTATTTTTTGAGTTACAGCAAAATTTAAAAACGTTTCTGGAAGCATTTTCGCTGCTGGTTACAGATGAGCCAATTATATTTCGCTAGCTCTTTCCGTTCAATATCGCCTGTAAGAATTGAAGAAATTTTTAAGAAATTTCGGCGCTCGAGTAGAGATCTTGGAAAGTCGTTAATATCTCGTGGACAATCTTATTGTATTAACAGGGAAATGACCTTCTGAAAACGATGCCGCAAGCCGTTTTTGATTATCTGCAGCCGTTTCCGAGATATCTACTTAGCAAGTCGAGAATCGGGTAAATTTCAGTTTGAAATTTATCGACGAAATATTGAATCTTTCGAGACAATTTATACATCGATTTGTTCGTCTTGTCGTGTAGTTTCTGTGTGCCGAAAATTATTTTGCTGCTTGTTACCGTTCTCTAGAAAATCGAAAAAAGCCGAAAAATCACTTATTTTTCGAACGAAATGTTGGAAAATTTTTGTTGAAAATTTTTTTGGAATTTTTTTTCCTGATTTTTTTTTGGTTACCCCAACGAAATCCAAGTAATACAAACGGGTTTTCACTTTATTTCCCTCTAAAGTTACAAATAAACAAGTTTTATATATTTTACTCCGCTGTGCACAAACTCGCATTTCAGACTGATTTCACTCTGTCATAACTTTTGAACGGCTCACCACAGAGTCTTCTAGTCTTCACCAATTGATTCAGAGTCCCAAAAATAGTCCGAAAACGTATATAATATTCCCTAGGCAGCTTTCATTTAAGAAATACCATCGACACGGGGAGTCTAGACCGCGGAAGCGACTAAGTGTGGGAAAATCGATTTTGTCAAAATCGTTATTTTTTGTATGCTTCGAGTGTGAGAAGCGTAAAGACAAGAATCGAAGCGCGAACCAAGCTTGACCGACACGTGCACGCATTTTTAAGTTTAGCGTTTCAAGTCAAGTTAACCAGGGGTGTAATCACGAGCCCAAAGTACTGAAGCGGCATCCAACGTCTGGAAGACAACAATTTTAAGGGAATTCCTCCACTTATTATCCCCATTTCCTCCCTTAAAAAAGGCGCCGAAAGGACGATCCACATGTGGCGGAGACGCAAGCGACCGTAACAGGTAAGTGATTAGTCTAGCCCTGTTTCAAACGGGAAAATTTGATTTTCGTGAGACACGGTCTAAACAACCTAACCTAACCTAACCTAACTATTTGAACTTTTAATTGAATGAACTAACTAAATGAACTAACTAATGAACTAACTATTTGAATGTCTTTTCTTTGCTTTTCTAAAAAAATGTTGGCACGCGATTCAAAAATTGATTCGATATTTTCGTGGCACGCTTCCACGAACCAGTTGCCGAGTCCGCTGGACAAGACATTCTTCGCGAAGAACATAAATTCACCGCGTAACTGAAATTTAATAATTTTCCGGTCGGAAAATTAGCGTTTCCGCGCCGAGGTGAATAACGAACGCGGACAGGAAGTCCGCGCTGGAATTTATTATTCACCGCACGGCTCTTTTATCCCCTGCTCTCTCTTTCAACAACGCAAATCAACTTTTGCTACTCACGCGTGCCGTCGAATCTGGTCGCGATCGTGTCCAGGAACGTGTTTTGGGGCGCCAGTAGCCCCTTGCGAGCCGGCATCTTCACTTCAACCTGAAACCAAAAAAATAATTAGTTCTTACATATCATCACAAATCATACAATATTAAAGCACGTCTCTACCAAGCCGATAATTGGCAATGCTAAGAAGTTATGCAGACGTTGGCACGTGCCAGCGTGCCAATAAGAACTACTCCAGGGTTACCGCGTCTCTACCAAACCGCTTTTGCCAGTTGGCAATGCTAAAAAGTTATGTAGACGTTGGCACGTGCCAGCGTGCCAATAAGAACCAGTCGAGTATTAGCGCGTCTCTACCAAGCTGCTATTTTCTAGTTGGCAGTGTTAAAAAGTTATGCAGACTTTGGCACGTTCCAGCGTGCCAATACCGAGGCAATAAAAACCACTCGAGTGTTAGCCAGTTGGCAATGCTAAGAAGTTATGCAGACGTTGGCACGTGCCAGCGTGCCAACAGTTAGCCAATAAAAACCAGTCGAGTGTTAGCGCGTCTCTACCGAGCCGCTATTTGCCAGTTGGCAATGCTAAGAAGTTATGAAGACGTTGGCACGTGCCAGCGAGCCAATAAGAACCACTCGAGTGTTAGCGCGTCTCTACCAAGCCGTTGTTTGCCAGTTGGCATTACTAAGAAGTTATGCAGACATTGAAACGTGCCAGCGTGCCAATAAGAACTACTCGAGAGTTATCGAGTTTCTACCAAGCCGCTATGTGCCAGTTGGCAATGCTAAGAAGTTACGCAGGCGCTGGCACGTGCCAGCATACCAATAAGAACCACTCGAGTGTTATCGCGTCTCTACCAAGCCGCTACTTTCCAGTTAGCAATGCTAAGAAGTTATGCAGATGTTGGCACGTGCCAGCATGCCAATAAGAACCACTCGAGTGTTATCGCGTCTCTACGAAGCCATGGGTTATGCAGACATTGGCACTTGCCAGCGTGCCAATAAGAACCACTCAAGTGTTATCTCGTCCCTACCAAGCCATGCTAAGAAGTTATCCAGACGATCGCACGTGCCAGTGTGCCAATATAAACCATTCGAGTGTTATCGCATCTCTAACAAGCCGCTATTTGCCAGTTGGCAATTCTAAGAAGTTATTCAGACGTTGGCACTATGCATCTTTAATCTATAAAGTTTGGTCTGTCCCAGTTGTATAAATGGTATGTCAAATTATCAAATTCATACAGACAATGTCAAATTGGCAAAGTCTATAAACAATGTCACATTGGCAAAGTCATATAGACAATGTCAAATTGGAAAAGTCTATAAACAATGTCAAATTGGTAAAGTTATATAGACAATATCAAATTAGCAAAGTCTATAAATAATGTCAAATTGGCAAAGTCATATAGACAATGTCAAATTGGCAAAGTCTATAAACAATGTCACATTGGCAAAGTCATATAGACAATCTCAAATTGGCAAAGTCTATAAACAATGTCAAATTGGTAAAGTCATATAGACAATATCAAATTAGCAAAGTCTATAAATAATGTCAAATTGGCAAAGTCATATAGACAATATCAAGTTGGCAAATTATATAAACAATGTCAAATTGGAAAAGTCATATAGACAACGTCAAATTGCCAAAGTCATATACACAATGTCAAATTGGCAAAGTCATATAGACAATGTCAAATTGGCAAAGTCTATAAACAATGTCACATTGGCAAAGTCATATAGACAATGTCAAATTGGCAAAGTCTATAAACAATGTCAAATTGGTAAAGTGATATAGACAATGTCAAATTAGCAAAGTCTATAAATAATGTCAAATTGGCAAAGTCATATAGACAATGTCAAGTTGGCAAAGTCATATAAACAATGTCAAATGGGAAAAGTCATATAGACAATGTCAAATTGGTAAAGTCATATAGAAAATGTCTAATTGGCCAAGTCATATAAACAATTTCAAATTGGTAAAGTCATATAGACAATGTCAAATTGGCAAAGTCATATAAACAATTTCAAATTGGTAAAGTCATATAGACAATGTCAAATTAGCAGTCATATAAACAATTTCAAATTGGTAAAGTCATATAGACAATGTCAAATTGGCAAAGTCATATAAGCAGTGTCAAATTGGCAAAGTCATATATACAATGTAAAATTGGCAAAGTCATATAGAAAATGTTAAATTAACAAAGTCATATAAACAATGTCAAATTGGAAAAGTCCTATAAACAATGTCAAATTGGCAAAGTCATATAGAGAATGTAAAATTGGCAAAGCCATATAGACAATATCAAATTAGTAAAGTCATATGGACAATGTCAAAATGGCAAAGGCATATAGACAATATCAAATTTGTAAAGTCATATACATAATGTCAAATTGGAAAAGTCATATAAACAATGTCAAATTGGCAAAGTCATATAGACAATGTCAAATTGGTAAAGTCATATAGAAAATGTCAAATTGTCAAAGTCATATAAACAATTTCAAATTGGTAAAGTCATATAAACAATGTCAAATTGGCAAAGTCATATAGACAATGTCAAATTGGTAAAGTCATATAGACAATGTAAAATTGGCAAAGTCATATAAAAAATGTCAAATTGGCACGTGCCAGCGAGCCAATAATAACCACTCGAGTGTTAGCGCGTCACTACCAAGCCGCTGTTTGCCAGTTGGCAATGCTAAGAAGTTATGCAGACATTGGCGCGTGCCTGCGTGCCAATAAGAACCACTTGAGTGTTATCGAGTTTCTACCAAACCGCTATGTGCCAGTTGGCAATGCTAAAAAGTTGCGCAGACGTTAGCACGTGTCAGCATACCAATAAGAACCACTCGAGTGTTATCGCGTCTCCACCAAGCCGCTATTTTCCAGTTGGCAATTCTAATAAGTTATGCAGACGTTGGCACGTGCCAGTGTGCCAATAAGAACTATTCGAGTGTTATCGCATCTCTAACAAGCCGCTATTTGCCAGTTGGCAATTCTAAGAAGTTATTCAGACGTTGGCACGTGCCAGCGTGCCATTAGTTAGCCAATAAAAACCAGTCGTGTGTTAGTACGTCTCTACCAAGCCGCTATTTGCCAGTTGGCTATGCCCACCGTGCCAACATCGAGTCAATAAGAGTACTCGAGTGTTAACGCGTGTCTACCAAGCCGCTATTTGCCAGTTGGCAATGCTAAGAAGTTATGCAGACGATGGCGCGTGCCAGCGTGCCAACAGTGAGCAAATAAGAACTACTCGAGTGTTAGCGCGTCTCTACCAAGTTATGCAGACGTTGGTACGTGCCAGCGTGCCAACAGCGAGACAATAAAAACCAGTCGAGTGCGTCTCTACCAAGCCGCTATTTTCCAGTTGGCAATTCTAAGAAGTTATACAGACGTTGCCACGCGCCAGCGCGTCTCAAGCCGCTATTTGCCAGTTGGCAAGGCTAAGAAGTTATGCAGAGGTTGGCACGTGCCAGCGTGCCAACAGGGAGAAAATAAGAACCACTCGAGTGTTAGCGCGTCTAAGTTATGACACGTGCTAGAGTGCCAACAGCGAGCCAATAAAAACCAGTCGAATGCGTCTCTACCAAGCCGCTTTTTGCCAGTTGGCAATGCCAAGAAGTTATGCAGACAAGTGCCAGCGTGCCAACAGGGAGCCAATAAGAGCCATTCGAGTGTTATCGCGTCTCTAACAAGCAGCTATTTTCCAGTTGGCAAAGCTAAGAAGTTATGCAGAGGTTGGCACGTGCCAGCCTGCCAATAAGAACCATTCGAGTGTTAGCGCGTCTCTACCTTGCCGCTATTTGCCAGTCGGCAAAGCTGAGAAGTTATGCAGAGGTTGGCACGTACCAGTGTGCCAAGAGATAAGAACCGCTCGAGTGTTTGTCTCGTCCAAAGAAAGAAAATAAGAAAGAAAATAGTGGGAACGTGCTAGCTAATGACGTCTTTCTCGGGTGAACATTGTGCTACTTAACTAAATACCAACGAAGATGTAGACGTTTTTGCAGGCACTCACTTGGCCAATTTGACTTTGCCAGCTGGCCGGATGCCGGAATTAATGTTGTCGTGTCGTCTAGACAGACAAGACTGGACAGACGAGACTGGACAGACAATACTGGACATACAGGACTAGACAGGCAAGACTGGACAGACAAGACGTCTTTATGCACTGGCACGGGCCAGTGTGCCAATGGTAAGCCAATAAGAATCGTTCGAGTGTCGATTTACTTCAAAGAGAACCAATAAGAACGGAGATGTGGGGATGTGCCAGCCAATGGGTCGTTCCTCGGTAAACGTTGTGCTACTAAACTAAATGTCAAAAAAGATGTAGACAGTTTTGCAGCCATTGGCTTTGCCATTTTGACTTTGCCAGTTGGCAATGCCAGAAGTAATGTAGACGTGACCGTCGGCACGTGCCAGCTTTGCCAGTTTGACTTTACCAATTTGATTTTGCCAGTTGGCAAAGCCAAAACGAATATATACGTGACTGTTGGCACGTGCCAGATTGGATTTACCAAATTGACTTTGATTATCTGACTTTGCCAGCTGGCAATGCGACTTTGCCAGTTGTCAAACTTTGCCAATTTCGATTTTGCCAGTTGGCAAGGCAGAAGTAATGTAGTCGTGACCGTCGGCACGTGCCAGCTTTGCCAGTTTGACTTCGCCAATTTGATTTTGCCAATTTGACTTTGGCAATTTGAGTTTGGCAGTTGACAAAGCCAGAAGGAATATATACGTGATCGTTGGCACGTGCCAGCTTGAATTTACAATTTGATTTTGTTTATCTGACTGTGCCAGCTGGCAATGCCGGAAGAAATGGAGACGTGATCATCTAAACGTGCCAACTTTGCCAATTTGATTTTGCCAAATTGTTTTTGATAGTTGGCAAAACTAAAAGGAATTAAAAAAAATGTGACCGTTGGCACGTGCCAAATTGAATTTACTAATTTGACTTTGATTATCTGACTGTGCCAGCTGTCAATGACACAAGTAATGTAGACTTGATTATCTAAACGTGCTAACTTTGCCAATTTTATTTTACCAATTTGACTTTGCCAGTTGGCAATGCCAGAAGGAATATTGGTAAGTACGTGACTGTTAGCACGTGCCAGATTCAATTTACCAATTCGACTTTGATTATCTGACTTTGCCAGCTAGCAATGCCAGAAGTAATGTGGACGTGATCATCTATGCGAGCCAACTTTGCCAATTTGATTTTGCCAATTTGACTTTGCCATTTGTCAATGCCAGAAGGAATATATTCGTGACCGTTGGCACGTGCCAGATTGAATTTACCAATTTGATTTTGATTATGTGACTTTGCCAGCTGTCGAGGCCAAAAGTAATGTAGACGTGATCTAAATGTGCCAACTTTGTCAATTTGATTTTGACAATTTGACTTTGCCAGTTGGCAAACGCCACGTGCCAGCTTGAATTTACAATTTGACTTTGATTATCTGACTATGCCATCCGGCATTGCCAGAAGTAATGTAGACGTGATCGTCTAAACGTGTAATCTTTGCCAATTTGATTTTGACAAAGTAGTCTTTGCCAGTTGTCAATGCCAAAAGGAATATATACATGACAGTTGGCACGTTCCAGATTGAATTTACCAATTTGACTTTGTTTATCTGACTTTGACAGCTGGAAATGCCAGAAGTAATGTAGACGTGATCGTCTAAACGTACCAACTTTGCCAGTTTATTGTTGACAATTTGACTTTGCCAGTTGACAAAGCAAGAAAGAATATATACGTGACTGTTAGGACTTGCCAGATTGAATTTACCAATTTGGCTTTGATTATGTGACTTTGCCAGCTGTCAATGCCAGAAGTAATGTAGACTTGATCATCTAAACGTGCCAACTTTACCAATTTGATTTTGACAATTTGACTTTGGTAGTTGACAAAGCCAGAAAGAATATATACGTGACCGTTGGTACGTGCCAGATTAAATTTACCAATTTGACTTTGATTATCTGACTTTGCCAGCTGTGAATGCCAGAAGTAATGGAGACGTGATCATCTAAACGTGCCAACTTTACCAATTTGATTTTGACAATTTGACTTTGGCAGTTGGCAAAGCCAGAAAGAATATATACGTGACCGTTGGCACGTGCCAGATTAAATTTACCAATTTGGCTTTGATTATGTGACTTTGCCAGCTGTCAATGCCAGAAGTAATGTAGACTTGATCATCTAAACGTGCCAACTTTACCAATTTGATTTTGAAAATTTGACTTTGGCAGTTGGCAAAGCCAGAAAGAATATATACGTGACCGTTTGCACGTGCCAGATTAAATTTACCAATTTGACTTTGATTATCTGACTTTGCCAGCTGTCAATGCCAGAAGTAATGGAGACGTGATCATCTAAACGTGCCAGCTTTGACAATTTGATTTTGCCAATTTGACTTTGCCATTTGAAATTGCCAGAAGGAATATATAAGTGACAGTTGACACGTGCCAGATTAAATTTACCAATTTGAATTTGGTTATCTGACTTTGCCAGCTGTCAATGTCAGAGAGCCGGCAATGCATTTTTTCTTACATTATAAATAAATACTATGTCAATGCCAGAAGTAATGGAAACGTGATCATCTAAACGTGCCAACTGTGCCAATTTGATTTTGCCAATTTGACTTTGCCATTTGAAAATGCCAGAAGGAATATATAAGTGACAGTTGACACGTGCCAGATTGAATTTACCGATTTGAATTTGGTTATCTGACTTTGCCAGCTGTCAATGTCAGAGAGCCGGCAATGCATTTTTTCTTACATTATAAATAAATACTATGTCAATGTCAGAAGTAATGGAGACGTGATCATCTAAACGTGCCAACTTTGCAATTTGATTTTGCCAATTTGACTTTGCCAATTGAAAATGCCAAAAGGAATATATACGTGACCGTTGGCACGTGGCAGATTCAATTTACCAATTTGACTATGATTATCTGACTTTGCCAGCTGTCAATGCCAGAAGTAATGGAAACGTGATCATCTAAACGTGCCAACTGTGCCAATTTGATTTGGCCAATTTGACTTTGCCATTTGAAAATGCCAGAAGGAATATATAAGTGACAGTTGACACGTGCCAGATTGAATTTACCGATTTGAATTTGGTTATCTGACTTTGCCAGCTGTCAATGTCAGAGAGCCGGCAATGCATTTTTTCTTACATTATAAATAAATACTATGTCAATGTCAGAAGTAATGGAGACGTGATCATCTAAACGTGCCAACTTTGCAATTTGATTTTGCCAATTTGACTTTGCCAATTGAAAATGCCAAAAGGAATATATACGTGACCGTTGGCACGTGGCAGATTCAATTTACCAATTTGACTATGATTATCTGACTTTGCCAGCTGTCAATGCCAGAAGTAATGGAAACGTGATCATCTAAACGTGCCAACTGTGCCAATTTGATTTTGCCAATTTGACTTTGCCATTTGAAAATGCCAGAAGGAATATATAAGTGACAGTTGACACGTGCCAGATTGAATTTACCAATTTGAATTTGGTTATCTGACTTTGCCAGCTGTCAATGTCAGAGAGCCGGCAATGTATTTTTTCTTACGTTATAAATAAATACGATGTCAATGTCAGAAGTAATGGAGACGTGATCATCTAAACGTGCCAACTTTGCAATTTGATTTTGCAAATTTGACTTTGCCATTTGAAAATGCCAAAAGGAATATATACGTGACCGTTGGCACGTGCCAGATTGAATTTACCAATTTGACTTTGATTATCTGACTTTGCCAGCTGTCAATGCCAGAAGTAATGGAAACGTGATCATCTAAACGTGCCAAATTTGCCAATTTGATTTTACCAATTTGACTTTGCCATTTGAAAATGCCAGAAGGAATATATAAGTGACAGTTGACACGTGCCAGATTGAATTTACCAATTTGAATTTGATTATCTGACTTTGCCAGCTGTCAATGCCAGAAGTAATGTAGACTTGATCATCTAAACGTGCCAAGTTTACAAATTTCATTTTGACAATTTGACTTTGGCAGTTGGCAAAGCCAGAAAGAATATATACGTGACCGTTGGCACGTGCCAGATTGAATTTACCAATTTGACTTTGATTATCTGACTTTGCCAGCTGTCAATGCCAGAAGTAATGGAAACGTAATCTAAAACGTGAAATCTAAACGTGCCAACTTTGCCAATTTGATTTTGCCAATTTGACTTTGCCATTTGAAAATGCCAGAAGGAATATATAAGTGACAGTTGACACGTGCCAGATTGAATTTACCAATTTGACTTTGATTATCTGACTTTGCCAGCTGTCAATGCCAGAAGTAATGGAAACGTAATCTAAAACGTGAAATCTAAACGTGCCAACTTTGCCAATTTGATTTTGGCAATTTGACTTTGCCATTTGAAAATGCCAGAAGGAATATATAAGTGACAGTTGACACGTGCCAGATTGAATTTACCAATTTGACTTTGATTATCTGACTTTGCTAGCTGTCAATGCCAGAAGTAATGTAGACGTGATCGTCAATTTGATTCTTACAATTTGACTTTGCCAGTTGGCTATGCCAGAAGGAAGTTGGCTATGCCAAAAGTTGGCTATGCCAATTAAAAAAGCAAATTCTTTATTTTTGATTCTATATTTTTTGTTTGATGGCCCCTGGATACCAAACTTGTAAGATACATCGCCTTGCATGAGTAATGAAAAATATTGTTTGCAACACTGGCGGTATTGTCAATTGACCTGTCGAGCGAATGTGCGCACTCACTTCATTCGCTCTCGTGTCCAATTGACAACCTACCGCCCTAGTTACAAAACATACTATTTTTCGCATCAAGATAATAAAATTGTGGCTTAATCCAGAAAAAATATTAAAAACCCTCCACAAAAGATTGGTCAGAGAAGACAAGACTATTTGGAGATGTAGTTTATTAGAAACGCGTTTGTTGCTTTAATGTTTTATTTACGGTTTGTTAAACGAATAAATTGTTTGAATTCGTATGCAAACTGCTATTTTACGGTCGGAATGGACGTCGATGGACAAGTTGAGTGTCCATAAATTAGTTGTCGGAACAATGGAGCTGCGGCGAAAGAAAAAATAATCAAGTCGCGGGTGAGTTAGGGAAAGCTGCGTTCTAAACAAAGATGTTTTTCTTTTACGGAACCCGAAAAAAAATTGTTTGTTTAGTTCTCGTTTCGTTTTCGACCTCCCCCCAATTTTGTTTCGATTTCCGCTACATATTTAATGCAACCGACTAAATAGATAAGATCGTTGTTTGTTTACCGAGTTATTTACTAAACATTTTTCTAGATAATCCAAATAACTCGGTAAACAAACAACGATATTATCTATTTAGTCGGTTGCATTAAACTATAAACATTATTGTACAGCTCGTGGACTATGTAAATACATCATAACAAACACGTATGTAACAGTCCGCGATTAATGATAAGATATGATTGATAACACACACGTGCGTTTGGTTTACAATTCCTTGATTGGTTAAGAGCTGCTATTACCTGCTAATACGTTCAGCGCCTACCGTGCCACAAATCAAACTAACGGAAATTGACATTGCGTACATTGGGTTGCCTATATCTATGAGCACTCTTATTCCAGCTATAGTCAAACTGTAACACGACTAAACGCCAGTTTTCTTTACTGTATGTAGAAAACTAGCTATAGTTTGACTAATCCTGCTTAGATTAATTCTGTTAAATTAATTCTGTTAAATTAATGCTGTTAGATTAATCCTGCTATAGTTTGACTATAGCTGTGTGACCGCTTCGTATAGTTCAACTATACGAATAGTTTTGGACTAAACACACAGCTCTAGTCAAACTATAGCAGGACTATACGCTAGTTTTCTAAACCATGTGTACATAGCTGTAAGCTAATTGAATCCCAGTTTAGTTAAATTTTTGTGTTTGCCGTTCGTTCTAAACCAATTCGCCTTGAATTGTAAAGGACTTTGTATTCGATAATGCTATTTCGTTTGCGACAAAACAAGATTAATGCAACTAGTAAAGAGCTCAAACAAGTTTATTTCATTGCGCGAGTGCTATTAGCAAATAAAGCTGAATGGAAACAGGGAAGCCTCAGGTGTCTCGCGAGCTTTTCCTCGCAGCTTTCCCCACAAAGCGACGGGGAATATAAAGGACGAAGAATAAACGCGGTTTGCCATTTCAAAGACAAGCTATTTGCCGATCTAGTTTTAAAATTGCACAAGAGGTTTTCGAATTGTAACGAAAAGACGAGAATCAGTGGCTTGTCTAGAATTGTTTAATCTATCAAGTTTGATCTGTCGCAGTTGTATAAATCGTGTCTGCACTATGCCGATGTTTGACAGTTGGGATTGTCAAATTGGCAAAGTCATATAGACAATGTCAAAATGGCAAAGTCTATATACAATGTCAAATTGTCAAAGTCATATAGACAATGTCAAATTGGCAAAGTCTATAAACAATGTCAAATTGGCAAAGTCATATAGACAATGTCAAATTGGCAAAGTCTATATACAATGTCAAATTGGCAAAGGCATAAAGACAATGTCAAATTGGCAAAGTCTATAAACAATCTCAAATTGGCAAAGTCATATAGACAATGTCAAATTGGCAAAGTCTATATACAATGTCAAATTGTCAAAGTCATATAGACAATGTCAAATTGGCAAAGTCTATATACAATGTCAAATTGTCAAAGTCATATAGACAATGTCAAATTGGCAAAGTCTATAAACAATCTCAAATTGGCAAAGTCATATAGACAATGTCAAATTGGCAAAGTCTATATACAATGTCAAATTGTCAAAGTCATATAGACAATGTCAAATTGGCAAAGTCTATATACAATGTCAAATTGTCAAAGTCATATAGACAATGTCAAATTGGCAAAGTCTATATACAATGTCAAATTGGCAAAGTCATATAGACAATGTCAAATTGGCAAAGTCTATAAACAATCTCAAATTGGCAAGGTCATATAGACAATGTCAAATTGGCAAAGTCTATAAACAATGTCAAATTGGCAAAGGCATATAGACAATGTCAAATTGGCAAAGTCTATAAACAAACTCAAATTGGCAAAGTCATATAGACAATGTCAAATTGGCAAAGTCTATATACAATGTCAAATTGGCAAAGTCTATATACAATGTCAAATTGGCAAAGTCTATATACAATGTCAAATTGTCAAAGTCATATAGACAATGTCAAATTGGCAAAGTCTATAAATATTGTCAAATTGGCAAAGACATATAGACAATGTCAAATTGGCAAAGTCTATAAACAATCTCAAATTGGCAACGTCATATAGACAATGTCAAATTGGCAAAGTCTATATACAATGTCAAATTGTCAAAGTCATATAGACAATGTCAAATTGGCAAAGTCTATATACAATGTCATATTGGCAAAGTCTATATACAATGTCAAATTGGCAAAGTCATATAGACAATGTCAAATTGGCAAAGTCTATAAACAATGTCAAATTGTCAAAGTCATATAGACAATGTCAAATTGGCAAAGTCTATAAACAATGTCAAATTGGCAAAGGCATATAGACAATGTCAAATTGGCAAAGTCTATAAACAATCTCAAATTGGCAAAGTCATATAGACAATGTCAAATTGGCAAAGTCTATAAACAATCTCAAATTGGCAAAGTCATATAGACAATGTCAAATTGGCAAAGTCTATAAATAATGTCAAATTGTCAAAGTCATATAGACAATGTCAAATTGGCAAAGTCTATAAACAATGTCAAATTGGCAAAGGCATATGGACAATGTCAAATTGGCAAAGTCTATAGACAATCTCAAATTGGCAAAGTCATATAGACAATGTCAAATTGGCAAAGTCTATAAACAATCTCAAATTGGCAAAGTCATATAGACAATGTCAAATTGGCAAAGTCTATAAACAATGTCAAATTGGCAAAGGCATATAGACAATGTCAAATTGGCAAAGTCTATAAACAATCTCAAATTGGCAAAGTCATATAGACAATGTCAAATTGGCAAAGTCATATAGACAATGTCAAATTGGCAAAGTCATATAGACAATGTTAAATTGACAAAGTCATATAAATAATTTCAAATTGCCAAAGTCATATAAACAGTGTTAAATTGGCAAACTGATATAGACAATGTAAAATTGGCAAAGTCATATAGAAAATGTCAAATTGGCAAAGTCATATAAACAACTTCAAATTGGAAAAGTCATATAGACAATGTCAAATTGACAAAGTCTTATAGATAATGTCAAATTGGCAAAGTCATATAGACAATGACAAATTGGCAAAGTCATATAGACAATGTCAAATTGGCAAAGTCAAGCTGGCACGTGCCAACGGTCACGTCTGCATTAATCATAGCGATTCTCAACTCTCTGACTAGACAGACAAGATTAGACTTATGGCATTGCCAACTCGCCACGTCAAATTGCCAAAGTCAAATTGGATAGGTCAACCTGGCAAAACTGACACGTGTTAACATTCTTACGTCTACATTGTTTTTGGTACGTCATGTACTTCTGCAAAGTCAGATTGGCAGGGTCAGGGTCATTGGCAGGATTGGCAAGTCATATAGAAAATGTCAAATTGCCAAAGTTATATAAACAGTGTCAAATTGGCAAAGTCATATAAACAATGTCAAATTGGCAAAGTCATATAGACAATGTCAAATTGATAAAGTCATATAAATAATGTCAAATTGGAAAACTCATATAGGACAATGTCAAATTGGCAAAGTCATATAAGCAGTGTCAAATTGGCAAAGTCATATAGACAATGTATAAAATTGGCAAAGTCATATAGAAAATATCAAATTAACAAAGTCATATAAACAATGTCAAATTGGAAAAGTCCTATAAACAATGTCAAATTGGCAAAGCCATATAGAGAATGTAAAATTGGCAAAGTCATATAGACAATGTCAAATTGACAAAGTCATATAAACAATGTCAAATTGGCAAAGTCATATAGACAATGTCAAATTGGCAAAGTCTATAAACAATGTCAAATTGGCAAAGTCATATAGACAATGTCAAATTGGCAAAGTCTATAAACAATGTCAAATTGGCAAAGTCATATAGACAATATCAAATTGGCAAAGTCTATAGACAATGTCAAATTGGCAAAGTCATATAGACAATGTCAAATTGACAAAATCATATAGACAATGTCAAATTGGCAAAGTCTATAAACAATGTCAAATTGGCAAAGTCATATAAACAATGTCAAATTGGCAAAGTCATATAGACAATGTCAAATTGGCAAAGTCTATAAACAATCTCAAATTGGCAAAGTCACATAGACAATGTCAAATTGGCAAAGTCATATAGACAATGTTAAATTGACAAAGTCATATAAATAATGTCAAATTGCCAAAGTCATATAAACAGTGTTAAGTTGGCAAACTGATATAGACAATGTAAAATTAGCAAAGTCATATAGAAAATGTCAAATTGGCAAAGTCATATAAACAACGTCAAATTGGAAAAGTCATATAGACAATGTCAAATTAACAAAGTCATATAGACAATGTCAAATTGCCAAAGTTATATAGACAATGACAAATTGGCAAAGTCATATAGACAATGTCAAATTGTCAAAGTCAAGCTGGCACGTGCCAACGGTCACGTCTGCATTAATCATAGCGAGTCTCAACTCTGACTAGACAGACAAGACTAGACTTATGGCATTGCCAACTCGCCACGTCAAATTGCCAAAGTCAAATTGGATAGGTCAACCTGGCAAAACTGACACGTGTTAGCAGTCTCACGTCTACATTGCTTCTGGTACGTCATGTACATCTGCAAAGTCAGATTGGCAGGGTCAGGGTCATTGGTAGGATTGGCAAGTCATATAGAAAATGTCAAATTGCCAAATTCATATAGACAATGTCAAATTGGCAAAGTCATATAAACAGTGTCAAGTTGGCAAAGTCATATAAACAGTGTCAAATTGGCAAAGTCATACAAACAATGTCAAATTAGTAAAGTCATATAGACAATGTCAAATTGACAAAGTCATATAAACAATGTCAAATTGGAAAAGTCATATAGACAATGTCAAATTGACAAAGTCATATAGACAATGTCAAATTGGCAAAGTCATATAGACAATGTCAAATTGGCAAAGTCAAGCTGGCACGTGCCAACGGTCACGTCTGCATTATTCATAGCGAGTCTCAACTCTCTGACTAGACAGACAAGACTAGACTTCTGGCATTGCCAACTCGCCACGTTAAATTGGTTAGGTCAACCTGGCAAAGCTGACACGTGTTAACAGTCTCACGTTTAGATTGCTTCTGGTACGTCATGTACTTGTGCAAAGTCAAATTGGCATTGGAAAAGTTGGCACGTTTAGGCGATCACGTCTACATTACTTCTGGTATTGCCAGCTGGCACAGTCAGACTATCATAGTCAAATTGGTAAATTCAATCTGGCACGCGCCAACGGTCATGTATATGTTCCTTCCGGTATTGCCAACTGGTAAAACGTTTAGACGATTACGTCTATATTACCTCTGGCATTGCCAGCTGTCATAGACAGATAATCAAAGTCAAATTGGAAAATTCAATCTGGCACATTCCAACGGTTACCTATATATTCCATCTGGCATTGCCAACTGGTAAAGTCAAATTGGCAAAGTTGGCAAGTTTAGATGATCACGTCTACATTACTTCTGACATTGCCAGCTGGCAAAGTCAGATAATCAAAGTCAAATTGGTAAATTCAATCTGGCACGTGCCAACGGTCACGTATATATTCCTTCTGGCATTACCAACTGGCAAAGTCAAACTGTCAAAATCAAATTGGCAAAGTTGGCACGTTTGGATGATCACGTCTACATTCCTTCTGGCATTTCCAACTGGCAAAGTCAATTTGGCAAAGTCAAACTAGCAAAGCTGGCAGGTGCGAACGGTTACGTCTGCATTACTTCTGCCTTACCAATTGGCAAAGTCGAAATGGCAAAGCGAATGGCTGCAAATATGTCCACTCTCCGTTCTTATTGGTTTACTTTGCAGAAGATCGACACTCGAACGATTTTTATTGGCTCACCGTTGGCACACTGGCACGTGCCAACAGTCACGTCAACATTTCTTCCGGCATTGCCAAAAAAGTCAAATGAAAGTTGAAGATTGGAGTTGAAGATGAAGTTTGGAAAAGTCAAATTGGCAAAGTGAGTGACTGCAAAAACGTCTACATCTTTGTTGGCATTTAGTTTAGTAATACAATGTTTACTAAGGTACGACACATTGACTGGCAGATTCCCACTATCCGTTCTAATTGGCTTTCTTTGAATTTGTTCGACATTCGAACGATTCTGGTTCGTCGTTGGCACACTGGCTCCTGCCAGTACATGAAGGCGTCTTGCCTGTCTAGTCTTGTCTGTCTAGTCGTGTCTGTCTAGTCGTGTCTGTCTAGTCTTGTCTGTCTAGTCGTGTCTGTCTAGTCTTGTCTGTCTAGTTTTGTCTGTCTAATCTTGTCTGTCTAGTCTTATCTGTCTAGATTTGTCTGTCTAGTCCTGTCGGTCTAGTCTTATCTGTCCTCTTGTCTGTCTAGTTTTAGCTATAATAAATCATGCCGAGTTTTTTCTTTGCTGAAATGTCGAGGGTGCAATTCTCTGTGGTTTGCCTAAAGCGCAGGAACTTTGAGCCATAAATCATATTTCGCGAATAATTATGATAAATTGTCCCAACCCCAACCAGACTATACAATACATTGTCAATAATCTCTGCACATATCTGATATCACCAATTGTTGAATGAACTAATCTTGTCAAATCAGATTGCCCTTTTCATTTGACACATTTCATTTATCTGTTTATTCTTTACGCCTAGTCTGAGCAGTCGAGTCTAGGCAGTCGAGTCTAGCCAGTCGAGTCTAGGCAGTCGAGTCTAGGCAGTCGAGTCTAGGCAATCGAATCTAGGCAGTCGAGTCTAGGCAGTCGAGTATAGGCAATCGAATCTAGGCAGTCGAGTCTAGGCAGTCGAGTATAGGCAATAAAATCTAGGCAGTCGAGTCTAGGCAGTCGAGTCTACTAGTGGTTCGGGGGAAGCTCTCACTAAACCCCCTATTCCACCTTGGCTTTTAGTATGCGCCACCCCGGTATCGCATATTTTTCATTCATTCAGGGTGGGCAGCCTGGGCGGTTAGTGAAAACCGCCCTAGTTGTTGTCTCCCCGACCAAGATTCGAACCCGGGTCTCCCGCATTGAAAGGCGGGTGTGTTTTCAACTATACCGCCGAGGCAGCCGAGTCTAGGCAGTTGAGTCTAGGCAGTCGAGTCTAGACAGTCGCGTCTAGGCAGTCGAGTCTAGGCATTCGAGTCTAGGCATACAAAGCTACATAAATCCCTCAATCTAATCCTATCTATTAATTCTTTCTTTTCTTGTTGAAAATCTTTAATGGAAAGTGTAATGTTGATGATGGTTTAATTGTAATCGGTGAGTGCAAGCGCGGCCGGGCGAATGAAATTCCGAGTCGCCGGGGATTACAAAGTTCGTCTGTTTCTGTTCGTAATGCCAAGCTGAGGAAAGCTGTAAGTTCGCGAATTCTGGATTTGCACGGCGAAGCCGAATAGATGAGATTCAGTTAATAACATCGGATTAGACAGACAAGAGCAGACAGATGAGTTATGGCGAGACGAATCCCGGCAATGAATCCAGTTCGTGGTTTAATGACACGCGTTCAGCGCAATCACATCCACGGAGCGAACGCTCTAATTTAGTTTCGAATTTCATGCAGTGTTCTGAGTGCCAATTATCGACTCGTAATAATTAACCTGCCCTAATTGATATCTCATGTTTTTTTTCAAAAAATAAACTCGCCAAACCTAACCCAACCTAATCTACACTAATCTACTTCATAGTTAAAATTTTTGTGTGTGCATATGTCAATTTGCGCCATGTTATACGTCAAAAAGTGCCCGAACTTTTTGACGTATAACTAAATAAGTCAAAAAGTGCCCGAACTTTTTGATGTATAACTAAATATGTCAGAAAGTGCCCGAACTTTTTGATGTATTACTAAATATGTCAAAAAGTGCCCGAACTTTTTGCCGTATAACTAAATATGTCAAAAAGAACCCGAACTTTTTGCCGTATAACTAAATATGTCAAAAAGTGCCCGACCTTTTTGACGTATAACTAAATATGTCAAAAAGTGCCCGAACTTTTTGCCGTATAACTAAATATGTCAGAAAGTACCCGAACTTTTTGATGTATAACTAAATATGTCAAAAAGTACCCGAACTTTTTGACGTATTACTAAATATGTCAAAAAGTGCCCAACCTTTTTGACGTATAACTAAATATGTCAAAAAGTGCCCGAACTTTTTGATGTATAACTAAATATGTCAAAAAGTACCCGAACTTTTTGATGTATAACTAAATATGTCAAAAAGTACCCGAACTTTTTGATGTATAACTAAATATGTCAAAAAGTACCCGAACTTTTTGATGTATAACTAAATATGTCAGAAAGTACCCGAACTTTTTGATGTATAACTAAATATGTCAAAAAGTACCCGAACTTTTTGCCGTATAACTAAATATGTCAAGAAGAACCCGAACTTTTTGACGTATTACTAAATATGTCAAAAAGTGCCCGACCTTTTTGACGTATAACTAAATATGTCAAAAAGTGCCCGAACTTTTTGCCGTATAACTAAATATGTCAGAAAGTACCCGAACTTTTTGATGTATAACTAAATATGTCAGAAAGTGCCCGAACTTTTTGACGTATTACTAAATATGTCAAAAAGTGCCCAACCTTTTTGACGTATAACTAAATATGTCAAAAAGTGCCCGAACTTTTTGATGTATAACTAAATATGTCAAAAAGTACCCGAACTTTTTGATGTATAACTAAATATGTCAAAAAGTACCCGAACTTTTTGATGTATAACTAAATATGTCAAAAAGTACCCGAACTTTTTGATGTATAACTAAATATGTCAGAAAGTACCCGAACTTTTTGATGTATAACTAAATATGTCAAAAAGTACCCGAACTTTTTGCCGTATAACTAAATATGTCAAAAAGAACCCGAACTTTTTGACGTATTACTAAATATGTCAAAAAGTGCCCGACCTTTTTGACGTATAACTAAATATGTCAAAAAGTGCCCGAACTTTTTGCCGTATAACTAAATATGTCAGAAAGTACCCGAACTTTTTGATGTATAACTAAATATGTCAGAAAGTGCCCGAACTTTTTGACGTATTACTAAATATGTCAAAAAGTGCCCAACCTTTTTGACGTATAACTAAATATGTCAAAAAGTGCCCGAACTTTTTGATGTATAACTAAATATGTCAAAAAGTACCCGAACTTTTTGATGTATAACT
Source organism: Phosphuga atrata (assembly GCA_944588485.1). Taxonomy (NCBI): domain Eukaryota; kingdom Metazoa; phylum Arthropoda; class Insecta; order Coleoptera; family Silphidae; genus Phosphuga; species Phosphuga atrata. Next base: position 67,678,489 of record OX155900.1, read on the forward strand.
AAATATGTCAAAAAGTACCCGAACTTTTTGATGTATAACTAAATATGTCAAAAAGTACCCGAACTTTTTGATGTATAACTAAATATGTCAGAAAGTGCCCGAACTTTTTGACGTGTTACTAAATATGTCAAAAAGTGCCCGACCTTTTTGACGTATAACTAAATATGTCAAAAAGTGCCCGACCTTTTTGACGTATAACTAAATATGTCAAAAAGTGTCCGAACTTTTTGACGTATAACTGAATATGTGCCCGAAACTTTCATATTCCCGTCTTTCAAACTTGGCGGATGGGCATGCGCTTAACTAACCGTAAAAAGTTCTGTAGGGGCAACGAGCCGTTCCATTTTTATTTCGTTTTACGAGGGCATTACAATAATTACCCAAATATTTTCGGACAATTTCCGAAAATATTTTATTGGGGTCGGTAACGTAATCCTCGAGCAGATAAAGAAATATTTTTATTTTTGCGAGGGCCTTACAGTGATTACCCAACTATTTTCGGACGAATTTCCAAAAACATTTAATTGGGGTCAATAATGTAATCCTCGGCAAGATTCCGACAATATGTTTTTTTCCCGAGAATCGCTAATCAGCAAAGCGACAAATAGCCGAATATAGAAAATCACTCCCAGATAAGGGACATAATATAAATACCTGGACCCCCGATACCTGGACATAAACACCCCCAAATACTTTTTTTGTGGTTTGGGGGAAGCTCTGCCAGCCTGTGTGTGGGGCTCACACCCACTAAACCCCTTCTTCCACTTGCGCATTCCATCAGGGTGGGCAGCCCGGACGGTTATTACCGCCCTAGTTTTGAAAGAGTTTCTGGTCTTTTTTCTCTCTTCCTCTCATCTTCTGTTTTTTGTTGCATTATATTGTGGAGCATGCTCATAATCGCCACCCAGTTTTCCTCTGCTTCTAGTAGCCGTTCGGCGACATTGCCTTTATTTATGGGTCCACACGCTGATGCGGCTTCCCTCCTCAAATTATTCCATTTAATGCATTGGAAGATTGTGTGTTCTAACGAATCCATTTCATCGCAATACCAGCAGCTTTCATTGTCTTGTTTGCCTATTCTATGTAGGTACGTGCCAAAGACGCCGTGTCCGAATATTGCCTGCGTGGCGTAAAAGTCCACCTCGCCCCACTTCCTTTCGTGCCATTTTGCCACGTCGGGTATGAATGTTTTTGCCCAGCCTTGATATCTTACCCATTTAGTCTGCCACTTTTCGAGCGCCGTGCCCCTGATCTCCGTTTTGTGTTTAACTCCTTTGATGTACAGCTCTATTATTTCCTCTACCTGTAGTCTGATTAGGGGTAGCGCGGCGATAGCAAGTGCCGCCTCCGTTGCGATGATTCTGTACCCGGAAATAATGCGCAGGGCTATGGTTCTATTTATCCTCTCCATCATGTTTTGGTATCTTTTGTATCTTAACGCTGTCGCCCATACTGGTGCTGTCGCCCTAACTGCAGTGGTTAGGATCCTTCTCTTGTTTGCACTCGGTCCTCCCGCGTTGGGGGTTATGCACGTTAAGAGCATGAAGGCCTTGTGTGCCTTTGCGCAGGTTTGGTTACACTCAGATTCCTGGACATAATATAAATACCTGGACCCCCGAATAAACAGGACGGTCAGGCGCAACCAGCCAACGAGTCCAGTTCAGTCCAGCCAGTGGAGACAGTCAGCGAAGTGGACCAGTCGGACTAGCAGTCTGTCCAGCTAGTGGACTTAGTCACACCGGTCCAGCCAGTAGACCCAGTCAATCAGTCTCAGCTAGAAGTTCAGACAGTCAGCGAGTGACACTAGTTCAGTTCAGTCCAGCCAGTTCAACCAGCAGTCAGTCAACCTGACCAGTCGAGTCCAGTTCAGAGAGTCCAGCTCCACTCATTCCCTCGACAGTGTATGTTTCTCTTGTACATTTATATATATATATATATATATATATATATATATATATATATATATATATATAAATATATATATATATATATATTATATATATATATATATATATATATATATATATATATATATATATATATATCGTATGTAAATAAATTCCCCTGCAAACCGTGAGTGATATCTATTCCACGGCATCTCACACACCACAGGTCTATTGATATCACACCATACAATAAACTTATTCATCTAGTCTTGACACTTGGTCTTATTTGTGTTTGAATATCAAACCTTGTATCAAGCAACTTATTAAAGCGGAACATAGCAGCCTGAATAAATAAATATATTCAACCTTTCCGGAGCTCTATAATATTATTAAGTCTTTTTTAAGACTACAACATGAGATTTGTTTTGTAGCCTTCAAAAGACTTAATAATATTATAGAGCTACGGAAAGATTGCATATATTTATATATTCAAGCTATGTTCCGCTTTAATAAGTTGCTTGGTACAAAGCTTGAAATTGTATGGTGTGATATCAATAGATGTGATATCAATATGTCTCGCATAAATAAGTTGGAATGATTGTATCTATAATTAGTTTAGTTTCACCCCTTATATTCCCTGTACCAAGCCTTATATTAAGCTCATATGTCCAGGTGGAAGTCTTCTCTGAATATTCAGCGTCGTAAATGTAATTGGCTCCTGGGCTGTAGTAGCCATAATTATGCTGGTGATTAAATTTTATGGCGTATTCCGAAACGGGGGTTGGAATTGCAAATAGTTGCGAGTGGCAGTAACTTGTTGCACAATTTGCAAACATTTTAGCGTTATTATTCACAGCAAGTCTCAACAAGCATTGTCCAGATCTTTTTAAGACCCGTCTAGCGTTATCTGTTCTTGTCTGTACTTGCTCTAGTCATGTTTGATCTTGCTTGGTCTTGTCAGGTGTTGTCTTGTTTGTTATTATAGGATCTTAACCCAGTTCTTTTTAAGACTCGTCTAGCGTTATCTCGTCTGTACTTGCTCTAGTCCTGTTTGATCTTGCTTGGTCTTGTCAGGTGTTGGCTTGTTTGTTCTTGTACGATCTTGTGTGGTCTTGCCCGAACTTGTGTGGTCTTGAGGCACGCTTTCTAATCTTACAAATTGGTTAATAACAGCGATTCTCATATAAGCGACACTTAGCTACGCGACGTCAGGCGACATGACCGGTCAAATAATCATTGCAATGTTTTAAATGGGCACGTTCTCACTATCGCTACGCGACGTGCCCATTTAAAACAATGTAATCATTATTTGACAGGCGATGTCGCGTGACGTCGCGTAGCTGAGTGTCGCGTATATGAGAATCAGCCTTTAAGGTCGATTCCATTATGCGCGACACTCAGCGTGTCTATTTATCACGCGACATCGCCTGTCAAATAATGATTACATTGTTTTAAATGGGCACCTTCTCACTATGGCTACGCGACAGCTGCGCGACGTGTCCATTTGAAACAATGTAATCATTATTTGAGTGGTCACAGTGGTGTAGTAGTGAACGCATCCGCTAGCATACATAAGATCCCGGGTTCAATCCCCGGCCAATCCGTGAAAATTTTCACGGAATTGTGATGTGGGCACCTCATGGAAAGCAAGGGCAAACTACCTCGAGTAATTCTGCCTAGTAAAACTCTCAGCTAGTGCCGTTTGGAACCGACGATAAACTGCTAGGTTCCGTATAGTTGCACAACTGGGGCAAAAGGGCTTGGCAGAACTTCCAGGTGGATATAGGCAAACGCGTCATGTGGGGCCCGAGCTGCAGCTACACCCTTAAAGCGCGCCTGGTAAAATGGTACAGGGAAGCATCAGGGGGGGAAGGACTGGGACAAACGCGACAAGTGGGGCCCGAGCAGCAGCTACACCCTTTACGTCACCGAAAACCGCGCAACCGCAAGTTGGACAGCTGGGGCTAAAGGGCTTGGCAGAACCTCCAGGTGAACTTGGGCAAACGTGACATGTGGGGTCCGAGCAGCAGCTACGCCCTTAGAGCGCGCCTGGTAAAATGGTACAGGGAAGCATCAGGTGACCACAAGTATGTAGGAGAGGTTGCCTAAGCTTTCAGAGAGTACGGCATCTTAAGAAGAAAAACCACTGTTTGACAGGCGATGTCGCACGACGTCGCGTAGCTGAGTGTCGCGCGTATGGGAATCGACCTTGAATCGTGAAGACGGCCATTTTTTTAACTCGAATGAGATATTGAGAAGAAATAATGAATGAAAATGTCGGTGGGAAGGCAACAGAAACGGACCAGTCTTGTTTATTCCGTTGGTGTTGCATCGTTTATCTAGTCTGCTTCGAGCGTCGGTGTCGACGTCGCCGACATCAATCTTGCTTTCTATGCTGAGATTCTTTCAACCATCAACGGCCAAAGTGGATCATTTCCTTTAATGGCAGCAATTCTGTTCTGAAGAAATTGTGGATTAATTCAGAGAAAGTATTAAGGACTTTAAACACAATATTGCTTAGAGAAGACTAGATACAACAAACCAAACATACAAGACTAGACAGACAAGACTAGACAGACAAGACTAGACAGACAAGACTAGACAGACAAGACAAGACAGACAAGACTAGACAGACAAGACTAGACAGACAAGACTAGACAGACAAGACTAGACAGACAAGACTAGACAGACAAGACTAGACAGACAAGACTAGACAGACAAGACTAGACAGACAAGACTAGACAGACAAGACTAGACAGACAAGACTAGACAGACTAGACAGACAAGACTAGACAGACAAGACTAGACAGACAAGACTAGACAGACAAGACTAGACAGACAAGACTAGACAGACAAGACTAGACAGACAAGACTAGACAGACAAGACTAGACAGACAAGACTAGACAGACAAGACTAGACAGACAAGACTAGACAGACAAGACTAGACAGACAAGACTAGACAGACAAGACTAGACAGACAAGACTAGACAGACAAGACTAGACAGACAAGACTAGACAGACAAGACTAGACAGACAAGACTAGACAGACAAGACTAGACAGACAAGACTAGACAGACAAGACTAGACAGACAAGACTAGACAGACAAGACTAGACAGACAAGACTAGACAGACAAGACTAGACAGACAAGACTAGACAGACAAGACTAGACAGACAAGACTAGACAGACAAGACTAGACAGACAAGACTAGACAGACAAGACTAGACAGACAAGACTAGACAGACAAGACTAGACAGACAAGACTAGACAGACAAGACTAGACAGACAAGACTAGACAGACAAGACTAGACAGACAAGACTAGACAGACAAGACTAGACAGACAAGACTAGACAGACAAGACTAGACAGACAAGACTAGACAGACAAGACTAGACAGACAAGACTAGACAGACAAGACTAGACAGACAAGACTAGACAGACAAGACTAGACAGACAAGACTAGACAGACAAGACTAGACAGACAAGACTAGACAGACAAGACTAGACAGACAAGACTAGACAGACAAGACTAGACAGACAAGACTAGACAGACAAGACTAGACAGACAAGACTAGACAGACAAGACTAGACAGACAAGACTAGACAGACAAGACTAGACAGACAAGACTAGACAGACAAGACTAGACAGACAAGACTAGACAGACAAGACTAGACAGACAAGACTAGACAGACAAGACTAGACAGACAAGACTAGACAGACAAGACTAGACAGACAAGACTAGACAGACAAGACTAGACAGACAAGACTAGACAGACAAGACTAGACAGACAAGACTAGACAGACAAGACTAGACAGACAAGACTAGACAGACAAGACTAGACAGACAAGACTAGACAGACAAGACTAGACAGACAAGACTAGACAGACAAGACTAGACAGACAAGACTAGACAGACAAGACTAGACAGACAAGACTAGACAGACAAGACTAGACAGACAAGACTAGACAGACAAGACTAGACAGACAAGACTAGACAGACAAGACTAGACAGACAAGACTAGACAGACAAGACTAGACAGACAAGACTAGACAGACAAGACTAGACAGACAAGACTAGACAGACAAGACTAGACAGACAAGACTAGACAGACTAGACAGACAAGACTAAACAGACAAGACTAGACAGACAAGACTAGATAGACAAGACTAGACAGACAATACTAGACAGACAAGACTAGACAGACAAGACTAGACAGACAAGACTAGACAGACAAGACTAGACAGACAAGACTAGACAGACAAGACTAGACAGACAAGACTAGACAGACAAGACTAGACAGACAAGACTAGACAGACAAGACTAGACAGACAAGACTAGACAGACAAGACTAGACAGACAAGACTAGACAGACAAGACTAGACAGACAAGACTAGACAGACAAGACTAGACAGACAAGACTAGACAGACAAGACTAGACAGACAAGACTAGACAGACAAGACTAGACAGACAAGACTAGACAGACAAGACTAGACAGACAAGACTAGACAGACAAGACTAGACAGACAAGACTAGACAGACAAGACTAGACAGACAAGACTAGACAGACAAGACTAGACAGACAAGACTAGACAGACAAGACTAGACAGACAAGACTAGACAGACAAGACTAGACAGACAAGACTAGACAGACAAGACTAGACAGACAAGACTAGACAGACAAGACTAGACAGACAAGACTAGACAGACAAGACTAGACAGACAAGACTAGACAGACAAGACTAGACAGACAAGACTAGACAGACAAGACTAGACAGACAAGACTAGACAGACAAGACTAGACAGACAAGACTAGACAGACAAGACTAGACAGACAAGACTAGACAGACAAGACTAGACAGACAAGACTAGACAGACAAGACTAGACAGACAAGACTAGACAGACAAGACTAGACAGACAAGACTAGACAGACAAGACTAGACAGACAAGACTAGACAGACAAGACTAGACAGACAAGACTAGACAGACAAGACTAGACAGACAAGACTAGACAGACAAGACTAGACAGACAAGACTAGACAGACAAGACTAGACAGACAAGACTAGACAGACAAGACTAGACAGACAAGACTAGACAGACAAGACTAGACAGACAAGACTAGACAGACAAGACTAGACAGACAAGCTTGAACACAGTCTGAATACATAAATATATTAAACCTTTCCGGAGCTGTATAACATTATTGAGTTTACCAATTATTATTTAAATCAATAACCTGCTAAGTTCATGCCTCTCTCATGAAATATCAAATCAAAAATATCTAACCCCTAGTCATCCATTTGGGTTTCAAGTCAGTGTTTTACAAATTATTATACACAAAAGCAAAGCTGCACTGATGAGAAACTCCACAAACAGAGAACACTGCAGAATAAGCGCAAAGGACCAAATGTTTGCACTATGGCAAAATAACAGGGGCGTATCTGAAAAATTACCCTGGACGAGACTTTAACCTAACCTATTTTAAGCTAGAATAAACATAGCCCTGGACAAGAATTCACTTTTGTGAAATTAAGCGAGAAGAATTTAGCTATAACAATTCACAAATGTCAATCAAATGTTGAGAGGAAATCGTTTTTTTTTTAATAAAAATGTGTGCAAATTGCTGATGCCTCGCTGTTGTAAAATTCGCGAATTCAAAATTAACTCAAATTTTCCAAAATTGAAAATAAACCGTGCAGATTTAAGAATATGTCCCCATATTGCCTGACGTAAACAATTTTCAAATTTGCTTTTAAATATTTTGTGCAAATTTAAATTTTACAAAATTCGCGAATAATGAAAATCAAATTGGAATATTTGTGATTTTTAAAAAAAATTAATTTGTATTTTATTTGTTTAAGCATTTCGAAAAAAAAACAAATAGACCTTTTTACGGTTAATTAAGCGCATGCGCGTCCGCCATCTTCAAATATTAAGTTTCGGGCACATTTTACGTCAAAAAGTGCCCGAAAAACATGTCGGAAATTGACATATGCGCACAAAAAATTATATTATTATTAATATTTGAGCTATGAAAAGGTCTATTAGCAAATTGTTTCCGTCACAAAATAAATGCAAATTTGTGAAAACAAAAAGTTGCAAAAATTCTAGATAATGAAAAATTGCAAATTTAAACCTGATTTAAAATAAAACAAAAATTTGCACGGTTAATAACATCGGAACACTGCCTCAATATATAAATATATTCAACCTTTCCGGAGCTCTATAACATTAATGACATTATTTTATCATTATCATAACATTATCTATAACATTATTTTACCAATATTAAATTATTATTTAAATCAATAACCCGCCAAGTTCATTAAATAGTTTTAATAGTCTTAAAACAAACTTAGAATTTACAAATTCTAGGCCAAAAATATCTAGACCAAAAATTTTGGCTACAGCCAAAAATACAAAGACGCAAGTTAGAATTGACAAGTTTTAGTTTTTAGGTTATAACTTGCGAACTAGACTAAGCAAGTAAAATCTAAAAACAGATTTGGATTCAGCAAAGAAGGATCTATAAGAGATGGCATAAATGCTTTTAGTAGTCTTAAAACTAACTTAGTTACAGACAAAAATACAAAGATGCAAGTTAGAATTGACAAGTTTTAGTTTTTAGGTTATAACTTGCAAACTAGACTAAGCAAGTAAAATCTAAAAACAGATTTGGCTTCAGCAAAGAAGGATCTATAAGAGGTGGCATAAATGCTTTTTGTAGTCTTAAAACTAACTTAGTTACAGCCAAAAATACAAAGACGCAAGTTCGAAATGACAAGTTTTAGTTTTTAGGTTATAACTTGCGAACTAGACTAAGCAAGTAAAATCTAAAAACAGATTTGTATTCAGCAAAGAAGGATCTATAAGAGATGGCATAAATGCTTTTAGTAGTCTTAAAACTAACTTAGTAACAGCCAAGAATACAAAGAAGCAAAGTTCGAATTGACAAGTTTTAGTTTTTAGGTTATAACTTGCGAACTAGACTAATCAAGTAAAATCTAAAAACAGATTTGGATTCAGCAAAGAAGGATCTATAAGAGATGGCATAAATGCTTTTAGTAGTCTGAAAACTAACTTAGTTACAGCCAAAAATACAAAGACGCAAGTTCGAATTGACAAGTTTTAGTTTTTAGGTTATAACTTGCGAACTAGACTAAGCAAGTAAAATCTAAAAACAGATTTGTATTCAGCAAAGAAGGATCTATAAGAGATGGCATAAATGCTTTTAGTAGTCTTAAAACTAACTTAGTTACAGCCAAGAATACAAAGAAGCAAGTTAGAATTGACAAGTTTTAGTTTTTAGGTTATAATTTGCGAACTAGACTAAACAAGTAAAATCTAAAAACAGATTTGGATATAGAAAAAAGGGTCTATAACAGATGGCATAAATGCTTTTAGTAGTCTTAAAACTAACTTAGTTACAGCCAAAAATACAAAGACGCAAGTTAACTTGCGAACTAGACTAAGCAAGTAAAATCTAAAAACGGATTTGGATTCAGCAAAGAAGGATCTATAAGAGATGGCATAAATGCTTTTAGTAGTCTTAAAACTAACTTAGTTACAGCCAAAAATACAATGAAGCAAGTTAGAATTGACAAGTTTTAGTTTTTGTTTATAACTTGCGAACTAGACTTGCGAAGCAAGTCAAATCTAAAAACAGATTTGGCTTCAGCAAAGAAGGATCTATAAGAGGTGGCATAAATGCTTTTTGTAGTCTTAAAACTAACTTAGTTACATCCAAAAATACAAAGACGCAAGTTCGAATTGACAAGGTTTAGTTTTTAGGTTATAACTTGTGAATTGGACTAAGCAAGTAAAATCTAAAAACAGATTTGGATTCAGCAAAGAAGGATCTATAAGAGATGGCATAAATGCTTTTAGAAATCTTAAAACTAATTTAGTTACAGCCAGAAATATAAAGACGCAAGTTCGAACTGACAAGTTTTAGTTTTTAGGTTATAACTTGCGAACTAGATTAAGCTAGTAAAATCTAAAAACAGATTTGGATTCAGCAAAGAACGATCTGTAAGAGATGGTATAAATGCTTTTAGTAGTCTTAAAACTAACTTAGTTACAGCCAAAAATACAAAGACGCAAGTTAGAATTGACAGGTTTTAGTTTTTAGGTTATAACTTGCGAACTAGACTAAACAGGTAAAATCTAATGTCTGTTTCACGAAATGTCCAATTAAAAATATTTAACTCCTAGTCATCGACGAGGGTTTCAAGTAAGTAGTTTACAAATTATTATTCATAAAAGCAAAGCTGCACTGATGAGAAATATATGTTGAAACGCGTCTGCAGATGGCTATTGACTTAGTGTTTTACAAATTATTATTCATAAAAGCAAAGCTGCACTGATCAGAAATAAATCTCGAAACGCGTCTGCAGATGGCTATTGACTTAGTGTTTTTCAAATTGTTTTACAAATTATTATTCATAAAAGCAAAGCTGCACTGATCAGAAATAAATCTCGAAACGCGTCTGCAGATGGCTATTCACTTAGTGTTTTACAAATTGTTTTACAAATTATTATTCATAAAAGCAAAGCTGCACTGATGAGAAATATATGTTGAAACGCGTCTGCAGATGGCTATTGACTTAGTGTTTTATAAATTGTTCTACAAATTATTATTCATAAAAGCAAAGCTGCACTGATGAGAAATATATGTTGAAACGCGTCTGCAGATGGCTATTGACTTAGTGTTTTACAAATTGTTTTACAAATTATTATTCATAAAAGCAAAGCTGCACTGATGAGAAATATATGTTGAAACGCGTCTGCAGATGGCTATTGACTTAGTGTTTTATAAATTGTTCTACAAATTATTATTCATAAAAGCAAAGCTGCACTGATGAGAAATATATGTTGAAACGCGTCTGCAGATGGCTATTGACTTAGTGTTTTATAAATTGTTCTACAAATTATTATTCATAAAAGCAAAGCTGCACTGATGAGAAATATATGTTGAAACGCGTCTGCAGATGGCTATTGACTTAGTGTTTTACAAATTATTATTCATAAAAGCAAAGCTGCACTGATGAGAAATATATGTTGAAACGCGTCTGCAGATGGCTATTGACTTAGTGTTTTATAAATTGTTCTACAAATTATTATTCATAAAAGCAAAGCTGCACTGATGAGAAATATATGTTGAAACGCGTCTGCAGATGGCTATTCACTTAGTGTTTTACAAATTGTTTTACAAATTATTATTCATAAAAGCAAAGCTGCACTGATGAGAAATATATGTTGAAACGCGTCTGCAGATGGCTATTGACTTAGTGTTTTACAAATTGTTTTACAAATTATTATTCATAAAAGCAAAGCTGCACTGATGAGAGATAAATCTCGAAACGCGTCTGCAGAGGGCTATTCACTTAAGTTAATAGAAAGACATGCTCATGTCATGTCTCATGACAAGACATGATGTCAATAGATGATGACTTAAGTTAATAGAAAGACAAAAATTAAATTAGCACAAAATATTTCGAAAAAATAAATTGTTTTCGTCACAAAATAGGTGCAAATTTATGATTTGCGAAAACACTAGTTAAAGCAAATTTGCAAATTTAAATAGATGATTCGTTAAAAAACGAGAATTTGCACAGTTTTTTATCCGCTAAATTGCAAAAAAAGCCCGTATTTTATAAATAAATCGATAAAATAAACACTCGAAACTGCAACAACATGCGCAACAGGTTAAAACAAATAAACCCAAAAAGAACGCCAATTTATTTGCAAGTTGGCGAAAAAATACTCACACTCAAACACAATCCCACACGAGAATTTCACTAAAATTTGCACATGTCACAACTGCAAAATTTAAAAAAAGCGCACACAAAAAAATCCACGTAAACTTAAATAAATTCGCTCGCAGAAAATTTCCCCGCAAAAAAACTACCTTCAGGATGATGGACACATTTCCGCGCGCTTCGCGTGTTTCGGACGAGGCGTCGCGACGCAAGGACCGTCTGCAGCGATATCCGGATAAATGAAGCTGGACGATCCCGGGAACTCCTGAGGGACGCGCATGCGTCGCACGCGGGCCAACGTTCCCGGACTCCCGCTCTAATCCCCCCGTTTCGGATTCATTACCCACAGGTAAGTTCCTAATGGATACAATGGATACATATTACATCAAGAATAGATAGACAATGTCTATAAGACAGGGATTTTTATCAAATCTAGACAAATTTAGTTTTATTTCTAATTTTCACGGATCCTAGACCAAACCCTTCGAACAAAATGACGTCGCGTCGTTATGAAATCTTAAAGAATTTTTGTTTATGATTTGGACGTCATAACCAGTGCCAAACGTCATTTTTAAGGTTCCGTACCGAAAACGGAACCCTTATAGGATCACTTTGTTGACCGTCTGTATGTCTGTTTGTCTGTAAGTCCGTCTGTCTGTCTGTCTGTCTGTCCGTCCGTCTGTCTGTCTGTCAAGACCATTTTTCTCAGGAACGCGTAGAGGTAACAAGTTGAAATTTGTATCAAATACTCGGGTCTACGGTCTCGTTCAGCTGTGAAGAAATCAAACTTGTAAGTCAACGCGATCAAAAGATATGACCGTTTATGTCGCATATTTTGCGATTTCACAAGGGAACCAAAACCTATAGGGTACTTCCCGTTGACCTAGAATCATAAAATTTGGCAAGAAGCGGTGTCTTACAGCACATGAAAAGGGAAAAATCTGAAAACCGTAAATATGTAGTTTAATTACAAGAAAAATGCGAATTTACTATTAGAAACTTATGAAAATACACTAATGTGTTGCGTGGTGTTGTCAGGCACCAGAAGCATATGGGTTGCATACAGTTAGGTCCTCCTAAAGATACCTTACTTACAAGTTTGTGCGGAACCCTCGGTGCGCGAGTCACAACTCGCACTTGGCCGGTATTTTTATGACTTCTGGCCGATTTACTTATGGGATTCGAGTCTGCATTCAATCTCTGTGTTCAGTCTGCACGGCCCAGGAGGACATACCCGTCAACGGACCCCAGGACCTACGGGATGGACAGTTACGAGACCCCGAGCTAAAATACATAATGGGACAACTGGCTGCCAGTGACCCTGAAACAGCAAACCCGTGGACCTCCCGAGGATATCTACTAAACCAAGAAGTTCTCTACCGATTTACCCAAGACTTGGATGTAGAAGGAGCCCAGTTGGTGGTATCCACGCACGATCGGCCCCGGATACTGAAAGAGTATCACGACAGTCCCGACGCCGGACACCGGCTTACTTACTATAGACTCTGGTGTTACAACAACGGATGGAAGTATTGTCCATTCGGCCCGTTACCCCAGTCTAGTAGAGACGAGAAGTGGATTTTGATCGCCCAGGATTACGCGACGAAATGGGTCGAGCTCTTCGTCCTCAGCCAAGCCACGGCGGACCGATGTGCTTGGACCAGCGCCGTCGTTTGGATTTGGAGGCCCCGGGCATATATATTGAGGTGGGGCCCCCAGTAAATAAAATTCGGCGAGTTTGGGCGGGCGTCGCGACGGTTGCAAACGACGCAGCGCGATGCCGCTTGCAGTTAAAAATGAAACGTTCAATTCCCTGTGGGAATCGCGCGAAACCGTTCCCGCAGAGTTAAAGTGGGCGGTTCCGTGGGAGTTTTCCTGGATGTGCAAGAAACGTCGTTTGATCGTCGCGACGCCATCTTCAGCGCAATCGGGATTAAACTCCCAAACAAACTAAAAGGTTCTATGGCCGATCGAACAGCACCGGTCCGGTTCCGATCCGTCAATTGGTTCCGAAGTTCTATGTACCCCCCATAACGCCTCTGGTTTTTCTAACTTTTTGCGCATTTTTCTCTTCAAACTGCCGCAGATTCGCAAAAAGTCGTCACAGTTTAAAAATTCTTGGCGGAACGGTTGCGCGCGAGTGTTCTGAAGAGAACGAACCCAACCGGCGACCTGGAGCACATCAAATAAGTCCTGGGCGTCCCTGGAAGTGATTGCAAAATCGGAAAAAAATATTTGCTCTTACACCAGGTGAACGGGACGTCGCAGGAGCGAGCGAGCGCAACGGCGAGCGAGGGCTCTAAAAACGTGGCGCGGCGGCGGCTAGAAGATCCGGAACAAACAATTTAGATCCGACCAAAAATGCGCCTCAAAAGTAAAATATCGTGATTTTAGTTTTCGGTCTGGTGCGTCCGAACCTTGGTGAGTTGATTAGCGAAAACGGCACCGCTCGATGGGGATCTCGGTTCTACACCGGAAAAATATTCCTGTTGCACCGCCGCCGCCGCTTCCGTCGGGCCGTTTCCGCAAAATTACGATTTTAGGGTGGATTTTGGATCTCCGGAGGGGCGCGGCAGGACGGAGGACGAAACTTGGGGATGCGCAACGTGCGGACGGGCATTCACATTTAAGTCATCGAGGACGCGCGGTTAAAATACAAAAGATCTGCCGCCTCCGGCGGCATAAAATTGTCAAATTTGAGCCTTTTTAAACCCACGTTGTGCGGGCCCCCATGTGAAATTTACGATACGCCACACGTCAGTCGTCTCAGAATCGATCCGCAGCCACTGTGAGGGGCCCCTAGTCCGTGGGCCCCGGGCATTCGCCCAATTAACCGACGCTAGCGACGCTACTGGCTTGGACGATCATCAATGAGATTGGCTTCCGATGTCCTGAACGTTTGTAAAAAAGAGTTTTCTGACTTCTAGAACAACGTTCTAGAACAGCGTTTTCCTTCTTCTTTAGTGTTCTGTTCCATTCGGAACCTGCACATAGCAGGTTGAGGAAGCATAATGCCTCCTCAATTCTATCTACTTCTTGAATGCATTCTTCGTACACTGTCTACCCCGGTGATTCGAGTAGTATTCGAAGAATCCATATTTCTTTTCATCTTTTCCAGGTCGTGATGGAGTGGTTTCCTCTTGCCTTCTCCATCCTGATGCCGTTGACTCTCTTGAATTCTTCCGCCTTTGGGGTGATTTCTCACTCCCTGGACAACAGAATGCCCCAGCCCTATATCTGTTCATCCGCCATCCAGGGATGCCGTTGGCACTTGGTATAGGGGTGACTTCTTATCCCGAAGTCAGCGCCGTCTTTTGGATTTTGAGGCCTCTGGCATATATATTGAGCTGGGACCCCCCCCTCCCCCAAGTAAATAAAAATGTGAATAAACGAATAAATTCTTTAATTTTTAATACATACAAGAAAGGAACATATATATAGAAGAAATATAATATAATAATATATTAACCTTTAACCACCTGACATGCGTCTCAGATGAGAAAATTTCTGCTACTTTGGGTCTGAGAGACGTATGTCAGGTGGTTAGGTGTTAATATAAAAGAAAAACAAAATTGAACTTTATTTTCCTTGCTTTTATTTCAGCAAAATGGGAGGGGGTCCTAAAATGAGGGACCCCCCACAGTCCCTGTGGGGCCCCCCTAGCTCGTGGGCCCCGGGCCTTCGCCCGATTGACCGACGTTACTGCCGGAAGTCCCTCGATCGATATGTCAAAATGACATATGTTTGTGCAACTGTCAAACCTGTAGAAATTTCAACGACTTGCAATTAACAAAAAAATTTGGTCTTTCCGCACAATATTCTCTTTTCAAAACACTAATCACTAAAAAAGGTCACATTGGCACAATTTTTTGCTTCAATTTCGCTTTATATCTCTCACAAAGTAGATATTTTCTGGAGCAAAGTTTAAACAATTTTAAGCAATTTTTATATTTTCTTCTTCGCTTTCCTCTTGACAGAAGAGTCGTGGTGAAGCTTCGTATTACTATTTATTTTCCCTGTGTGTGTCTTGCATGCGCACAATGCGTACATTGGGTTGCCTATATCTATGAGCACATAATAACACTAAATTTGTACCACATTACTACACTTTTTACCACTTACTACATTTTTTTCTAATTTCTATAACAGCCTTCTTAAAAAACTCATTTTTCTGACTTCTAGAACAGTGTTCTTAACTTCGCCTGGAGTAATCTGAGCGGATCGGGTAGCACAGATTTGCCTCTGCCGGTCCCAAGCCCGAATAAAGGAGGAGGGTTTGGCGGCGGGTTAGTAACCTTCCCCCGTAAAGCAACTACCTACTACGAAACCCCCAACAAAGCCTCGGATTGGATCTAACCTCAAAACAAAGCAAAACGGAATAAGGACTGCCAAACGAGCCCTCCAAGGCAAAATGGTAGGGAAGAAACCTAGGGGCAGATCATGGAAATGATGGGAGGACGCGGTAGAAGAAAATGGCAGAGGGTTGATAAGGATTTGAGACTGGAAGACGGTAATAGCAATGGACAGAAACGCCTGGAGGAATAAATTTAGGAAGGCCAAGGCCCAACCTTGGGCTGTAGAGCCATAGGAGGTAGAGAGAGAGAACAGTGTCCTTAAAGAAGCCAATTTTCTCACACAATTTTTTCTGACTTCTGCGAAACAAAAAAGACATCTTCAGGACTGTTCGTGCCAATTTTAATAAATCTGTATTTTTAATTCAACATTTGAATCGATTTCGGCACCGATTGATAGAAGCGGAAAGGTGCATCGACCTGGGCCGAATTCGCGCGATTTACTTATCTATTTACTTCGCGAATTTATATTATTCGGCGAGTATACTTCGAGTGTGAAAAGCGTAAAGACAAGAATCGAAGCGCGAACCAAGCTCGACCGACACGTGCACGCATTTAAGTTTATCGTTTCAAGTTAAGCTTAACCAGGGTGGTGTAATTACGAGCCAAAGGGCTGCAGCGGCATCCAACGTCTGGAAGACAACAATTTTAAGGGAATCCCTCCACTTACTATCACCATTTCCTTCCTTAAAAAATGCACCGGAAGGACGATCCACACGTGGCGGAGACGCGAGCGACCCTAACAGGTAAGTAATTAGACTAGGCCTGTTTCAAACGGGAAAATTTGATTTTGGTGAGACACGGTCCAAACAAAGACATTTCTCATATTTCAGACATCCCCAAACGTCAGAAAAATGATGTCTTCATGCTTCCTGTCTTCAGGATATCTTAGTCGAGACTTCTTGTAAATGGCATCTTAAGTACTCATTTCTCGGACTTCTTGGGGAAATCTTTGAGCGGAATTCATAACCGAAACTATGCAACTTGTGTGTTATCAGAGTGGATAATCCTGTGTGTATTAATTAAGTTTACATCTTCATCTTTATTGATAGAAATGTGTTGATATATTTGCTGGACAATTGCGGACGATTCTCACTGCAATAATTAATAAACATGAAGTATCAGCGTGTGGTAATTTCCCCGACTTTCCTTCCATCCAACCGCCAATAATTCGACGAATAAACCAAGCAATTTGTCGTTTGTTCAAGGGGATGATGTTTACAGCGCGGCGCAAATACGCAATCTTAAAGCACGATAAGTAATATCCCGTTTTCAAAGTAGCGGCTTTTTTTTGGAACACCCTGTATATTTTCGCTTAATAGAGATTGGTTTAGTTTCTTCAAAGACAAGACTAGACGTAGCTTTCACTTTCATTAACTTGAGCAAGAGGTCCACCTGGAAGAAAACAAAGAACCCACACATCCTGGTACTGCTCTTCGCATAACATCAGGATGGTGATGTCTCACATTATAGAGTTTCCGTAATTATATTGTCTTACATCCTCCTTCCACACATGGTGATTAAGGGTTCAGGAGCTTCTCTTTGTATGTCTGTATCATCCGTTCGTCTTCCTCCTTGGCCCTTGTCAGCCTTTTCTCTAAGCTTCTTCAGACGTTAGCATTTCTTGGACTAGGGTTTTATCTTCTAGTTTTCGCTCGTAGCTGTCTTTCTGTCTGAGGTCCATCTGTCATTGGAACAACGTGTGCATGACACTGTCCACACGGCCGAATTATTCGCATGGGTCATCAGGTGCTCTGCCAAGGCAGTCACCTAAGCATCGTGGTCAGTGAGCGCTTGAGTGAGCGTTCGTCTTCTTCCTTTGTTTTTAATATGGCCCTTGTCATGGCATCCATTGCCAACCAAGCATCTTCAGACGTTAGAATTTCTTGCACTAGAGTTTTCGCGCTTCAGGAGCTTCTCTCTGTATGTCTGCATCATCCGTTCGTCTTCTTCCTTTGTTTTAATAGCGGCACCGCTTCCGTTTTATGTGCAGCCAGACACAGCGGCTTTTCCCCATCCACTCATTTGCTTGTGCGATTGCCGCATTCCCTTGCCTCATTAGATCCTTTCGGTTGTTCCACCTACCAGCAGATCAAGATCATCAGCGAAGCCAAAGATTTCTGGTCCGTAGAGCAGTTCCAATCTCAGGACTCAGACAGTACATGCTGTTCTCAGAATAGGTCCCATTACTGAGCCTTGTGGGATACCGCTGTACACATTGCGTTCCGGGTCTGTCCATCTGCTTCCAGATCCTTCGGCATTACTGAAAACTGTGCACTAGCCTCAGTAGATATGGGGGAAGTCTATCCTTGTTATGGCATCCATTGCCAACCAAGCTCCTTCAGACGTTAGAATTTCTTGGACTAGGGTTTTCACGGTTCAGGAGCTTCTCTTTGTATGTCTGCGTCATCCGTTCGTCTTCTTCCTTTGTTTTTAATGGCAGCACCGCTTCCGTTTTATGTGCAGCCAGACTCAGCTTCATTAGATCTTTTTGGTTGTTCCACCCACCATCAGTGCAAGATCATCAGCGAAGCCAATGATTTCTTGTCCGTAGGGCAGTTTCAATCTCAGGACTCCATCGTATATGATGTTCCACAGAATAGGTCCCATTACTGAGCCATGTGGGATATCGCTGTACACCTTGCGTTCCGGGTCTGTCTATCTGCTTCCAGATCCTTCGGCATTGCTCAAAACTATGCACTAGCCTCAGTAGATATGGGGGAAGTCTCCCCTTGTTATGGCATCCATTGCCAACCAAGCTCCTTCAGACGTTAGCATTTCTTGGACTAGGATTTTCGCGGTTCAGGAGTTTCTCTTCGTATGTCTGCGTCATCCGTTCGTCTTATTCCTTTGTTTTTAATGGCAGCACCGCTTGCATTTTATGTGCAGCCAGACTCAGCTTCATTAGATCCTTTCGGTTGTTCCACCCACCATCAGTGCAAGATCATCAGCGAAGCCAATGATTTCTTGTCCGTAGGGCAGTTCCAATCTCAGGACTCCATCGTATATGATGTTCCACAGAATAGGTCCCATTACTCGGCATTCCTAAAAACTGTGCAGTGGATATGGGGGAATGGCATCCATTGCCAACCAAGCTCCTTCAGACGTTAGCATTTCTTGGACTAAGGTTTTCGCTTCTAGTTTGCTGTGTGTCGTAGCTATATCTCTCTCTGCCTGGATTCGATCTGTCGTATTGGAACATCGTATGCATGACACAGTCCACACGGCCGAAGTATTCGCATGGGTCATCAGGTGCTCTGCCGAGGCAGTCACCGAAGCATCGTGGTCAGTGAGCGCTTGGATGGTTAACCTCCCCATGCTTCCGTGTCACCCATGGTTCAAGTTGTGGTATTTACAGCTTTGTCCGTCTTTGCGGCACTCCAGTGTCTTTGCCGCTTGTGATAGAGCTTTGCTTCGTCCTGTTTCCATCTCGCTTTGTTTGATTGGATTTTTTGTTCCAATATAGTTCATCCCTTTCCTCAATCATATACTCGATTGGAGGTATTCCTGCGACCACAAGGACAGCGTCTGTAGGCGCTGCCCACCCGCAGAGCCATCGTCCTCTGCACCGCGGCAAGCTTATGCAGGTACGTCTTATATGTATTGCCCATTACTCAGGCTGGAACCCCATACAGCATTGTTGAATGGGCTACAGTGCACTGCAATTTCCTGTTGCTACAGCTTGGACCACAAGTTTTTTGTTGTTCTTTCAAAAACTAGTCAAACTAGGTAATTGGAATTTGGTATAATAAAGACTAACTAAATTAGCTATTAGCAGGTGAAAACTAGAAGTTTCTATCTAGTATAGTCTTCAAGCTATGGCAACTCAAAATTGACTTATCAAATTTTTGACATATGACAGTTTTTTCGTGTTATTTCAAAAACTAGTCCAACTAGGTAATTGCAATTTGGTATAGTAAAGGCTAACTAAATTAGCTATTAGAAGGTGAATATTGGAAGCTGCTAACTAGTATAGTCTTCAAGCAATGGCAACTCAAAATTAACATACCAAATATGTGACATTTGACAGTTTTTTCTTGTTATTTCAAAAACTGTTCCAACTGGGTAATTGTAATTTGGTATAATAAAGACTAACTAAACTAGTTATTAGCAGGTGAAAACTAGAAGTTTCTAACTAGTATAGTCTTCAAGCTATGGCAACTCAAAATTGATTTATCAAGTTTGTAACTTTTGGCAGTTTTTTCTTGTTATTTCAAAAACTGATCCTACTAGGTAATTGGAATTTGGTACAATAAAGACTAACTAAATTAGCTATTAGCAGGTGAGAACTAGAAGTTTCTAGCTAGTATAGTCTTCAAGCTATGGCAACTCAAAATTGATTTATCAAGTTTGTGACTTTTGACTGTTTTTTCTTGTTATTTCAAAAACTAGTCCTACTAGGTAATTGGAATTTGGTACAATAAAGACTAACTAAATTAGCTATTAGCAGGTGAGAACTAGAAGTTTCTAGCTAGTATAGTCTTCAAGCTATGGCAACTCAAAATTTACTTATCAAATTTGTGACATTTGACAGTTTTTTCTTGTTATTTCAAAAACTAGTCCAACTAGATAATTGAAATTTGGTACAATAAAGAAGAACTAAATTAGCTATTAGCAGGTGAGAACTAGAAGTTTCTAGCTAGTATAGTCTTCACGCTATAGCAACTCAAAATTGACATATCAAATTTGTGACATTTGACAGTTTTTTCTTGTTGTTTCAAACACTAGTCCAACTAGGTAATTGGACTTTGGTACAGTAAAGACTAACTAAATCAGCTATTAGCAGGTGAAAATTAGAAGTTTCTATCTAGTATAGTCTTCAAGCTATGGCAACTCAAAATTGACTTATCAATTTTGTGTCATTTGACAGATTTTTCTTGTTATTTAAAAAACTGGTCCAACTAGGTAATTGGAATTTGGTACAATAAAGACTAACTAAATTAGCTATTAGCAGATGCAAACTAGAAGTTTCTAACTAGTACAGTCTTCAAGCTATGGCAACTCAAAATTGACTTATCACATTTGTGACATTTGACAGTTTTTTGTTTGTTATTTCAAAAACTAGTCCAACTAGGTAATTGGAATTTGGTACAATAAAGAAGAACTAAATTAGCTATTAGCAGGTGAAAACTAGAAGTTTCTAACTAGTATAGTCTTCAATCTAAGGCAACTCAAAATTTACTTATCAAATTTGTGACATTTCACAGTTTTTTCTTGTTATTTCAAAAACTAGTCCAACTAGGTAATTGGAATTTGGTACAATAAAGAAGAACTAAATTAGCTATTAGCAGGTGAAAACTAGAAGTTTCTATCTAGTATAGTCTTCAATCTAAGGCAACTCAAAATTTACTTATCAAATTTGTGACATTTGACAGTTTTTTCATGTTATTTCAAAAACTAGTCCAACTAGGTAATTGGAATTTGGTACAATAAAGAAGAACTAAATTAGCTATTAGCAGGTGAAAACTAGAAGTTTCTATCTAGTATAGTCTTCAATCTAAGGCAACTCAAAATTTACTTATCAAATTTGTGACATTTGACAGTTTTTTCATGTTATTTCAAAAACTAGTCCAACTAGGTAATTGGAATTTGGTACAATAAAGAAGAACTAAATTAGCTATTAGCAGGTGAAAACTAGAAGTTTCTATCTAGTATAGTCTTCAATCTAAGGCAACTCAAAATTTACTTATCAAATTTGTGACATTTGACAGTTTTTTCTTGTTATTTCAAAAACTAGTCCAACTAGGTAATTGGAATTTGGTACAATAAAGAAGAACTAAATTAGCTATTAGCAGATGCAAACCAGAAGTTTCTAACTAGTATAGTCTTCAAGCTGTGTTGACTTATCACATTTGTGACATTTGATAGTTTTTTTTTGTTATTTCATAAACTGGTCCAACTAGGTAATTGGAATTTGGTACAATAAAGACAAACTAAATTAGCTATTAGCAAATGAAAACTAGAAGTTTCTAACTAGTATAGTCTTCAAGCTATGGCAACTCAAAATAGACTTATCACATTTGTAACATTTGACAGTTTTTTTTTGTTATTTCAAAAACTAGTCCAACTAGGTAATTGGAATTTGGTACAATAAAGACAAACTAAATTAGCTACCAGCAGGTGAAAACTAGAAGTTTCTAGCTAGTATAGTCTTCAAGCTATGGCAACTCAAATTTGACTTATCAAATTTGTGACATTTGACAGTTTTTTCTTGTTATTTCAAAAACTAGTCCAACTAGGTAATTGGAATTTGGTACAATAAAGACTAACTAAATTAACTAGTAGCAGATGAAAACTAGATGTTTCTAACTAGTATAGTCTCCAAACTATGGCAACTCAAAATTGACTTATCAAGTTTGTGACATTTAACAGTTTTTTCGTGTTATTTCAAAAACTAGTAAAGCTACGTAATTGGAATTTAGTACAACAATAATTAGCTAAATTAGCTATAAGCAGGTGAAAACTAGAAGTTTCTATCTAGTATAGTCTTCAAGCTATGACAACTCAAAATTGACTTATCAAGTTTGTGACATTTGACAGTTTTTTCGTGTTATTTCAAAAACTAGTAAAGCTACGTAATTGGAATTTAGTACAACAATAATTAGCTAAATTAGCTATAAGCAGGTGAAAACTAGAAGTTTCTATCTAGTATAGTCTTCAAGCTATGACAACTCAAAATTGACTTGACCGGCTAGGCTCGCCGAGCCGGGCGGTGCCGAGCCGGGAGACTGTAATTTTCATAAATATTATGTGTAGACATTATGACTAGACACACTACACTAGAAAGACAAGATTAGGCAGACTAGACAGACAAGACTAGACAAACAAGACTTAACAGACAAGAATAGACATACAAGACTAAACAGACAAGACTAAATTGAAGTTTAATGCACTGTAACTGTTTTAATTTAATTAAGCAACAATTGAGGACGATAGATAGTCCATTTGTGGTTTTTCCATTTCTTTTTTTATCGTTTGATAACGTTATCAGTAAAACATGATTGAAATTGCCAGGAAAAAAAAACGCAGCGAACAAAACAAACTGATTAGTGTAATACGATAACTTTTATTGTTACAATTTGATTAGACTCAATACAACAACTCTAAAACAGACCAAACTAGATATAGTATATATCAGGCAAACTTGACTAGACGAACAGACTAGTCTTATATCTCTAGTCTAGTTCAGTCATGTCTAACCAGGTCTGGTTTAATCAAGTCTAGACTAGTGTAGTCGAGTCTAGATTAGTCTAGTCTAGTCTACTCAAGCCCAGTCCAGTCTAGTCTACTCAAGCCTAGTCTAGTCTAGTCAAGCCTACTCTAGTCTAGTCTACTCAAGCCTAGTCAAGTCTAGTCAAGTGTAGACTAGTCAATTCTAGTCAAGTGTAGTCTAGTCAAGTCTAGTCCAGCAAACTTTAATTAAGCATCAACTTCAACAATTTGCTCCTTAGGACTTTTAGTGTGAACATTAGAGGCAATATGTCCCTTAAAATAATCGCCTCCTTGTTCCTCATAGTCCTCCTTGGTGATGGAAAACTGTTTGCAGATGGGACTGTTGGCGAAGGCTCTGGCGCCGTGCCAAGCGGCCAAGTAGCAATCCGGTATGATGGCAACGTGTGAATAGGATTGGAAGGGGCGCACGGAGATCAAGTCGGTTTGGATGCGTTGCTTGAGGCCGGGGAGGTTGGATAAGCCGCCGGTGAGGAGGACGTTGGAGGCGAGTTTGAGTTGGTCGTCGGGGGGGAAGAGCTTGAGGACGTAGGCGATGACCTCGGAAAGGCCGGCCTCGGCGGAGCCGATCATGTAGGGCTTGAAGAGGAGTTCGGGGGCGCGGATGCGTTCGATGGCAACGTGCAGCTGGTGGGCTTCGGCAGGGGCCAAGCTGTCCACGTCTTCCGTTGGCTCGTAAGTTTTGATTATCTCGTCGAGTTCTAGCAGTTTCTCGTTCTCCGCCTCGCTATCACTATCTCCGCCTAAAAGGGGTTAAGATTAAAAAGCGGCGATTGCAAATTTGGGGCTTACCGTCTCTGCTGATGGTTTTGTAGATGTCCCAGTCTTCGTCTCGCATGCCAAAATCGTCATTTCCTTTCTCTTTCCTCGCTAATTGGGAGATTATTCGCATCCTTTCTTGACCAGCGGCTGTTCGTCGCTTTGCCATGTCTGCCTTTTTCTGTTTTCGCGTTAACTTCTTATTCAAGATTTCTTGTTTCTGAAAACAACAATCTTGTTAAAGGTTACAAATTTGATATCAATTTTGAAAGGTCATAGCTCCAAGACTATACTAGTTAGAAACTTCTAGTTTTCACCTGCTAATAGCCAATTTAGTTAGTATTTATTGTACCAAATTCCAATTACCTAGTTGGACGAGTTTTTGAAATAACAAGAAAAAACTGTCAAATGTCAAAGATTTCATAAGTCAATTTTGAGTTGCTATAGTTTGAAGACTATACTAGTTAGAAACTTCTAGTTCTCACCTGCTAATAGCTAATTTAGTTAGTGTTTATTGTACCAAATTCCAATTACCTAGTTGGACTAGTTTTTTAAATAACAAGAAAAAACTGTCAAATGTCACAAATTTGGTAAGTCAATTTTGAGTTGCCATAGCTTGAAGACTATACCAGTTAGAAACTTCTAGTTTTCACCTGCTAATAGCTAATTTAGTTAGTCTTTATTGTACCAAATTCCAATTACCTAGTTGGTCTAGTTTTTGAAATAACAAGAAAAAACTGTCAAATGTCACAAAATTGGTAAGTCAATTTTGAGTTGCCATAGCTTGAAGACTACACTAGTTAGAAACTTCTAGTTTTCACTTACTAATAGAAAATTTAGTTAGTTTTTATTATACCAAATTCCAATAACCTAGTTGGACTAGGTTTTGAAATAACAAGAAAAACTGTCAAATGTCACAAATTTGGTAAGTCAATTTTGAGTTGCCATACCTTGAAGATTATACTAGTTAGAAACTTCTAGTTTTCATCTGCTAATAGCTAATTTAGTTATTGTTTATTGTACCAAATTCCAATTACCTATTTGGACTAGTTTTTGAAATAACAAGAAGAAACTGTCAAATGTCACAAATTTGGTAAGTCAATTTTGAGTTGCCATACCTTGAAGACTATACTAGTTAGAAACTTCTAGTTTTCATCTGCTAATAGCTAATTTAGTTATTCTTTATTGTACCAAATTCCAATTACCTAGCTGGACTAGTTTTTGAAATAACAAAAAAAAACTGTCAAATGTCACAAATTTGATAAGTAAACTTTCAGTTACCATAGCTTGAAGACTATACTAGTTAGAAACTTCTAGTTTTCACCTGCAAATAACTAATTTAGTTAGTCTTTATTGTACCAACTTCCAATTACCTAGTTGAACCAGTTTTTGAAATAACAAGAAAAAACTGTCAAATGTCACCAATTTGATAAGTAAACTTTGAGTTGCCTTTGAGTTGCTTGAAGACTATACTAGTTAGAAACTTCTAGTCTTCATCTGCTAATAGGTAATTTAGTTAGTCTTTATTGTACCAAATTCCAATTACCTAGTTGGACTAGTTTTTGAAATAACAAGAAAAAATTGTCAAATGTCACAAATTTGATAAGTCAATTTTGAGTTGTCATAAGTTGAAGACTATACTTGTTAGAAACTTCTAGTTTTCACCTGCTAATAGATAATTTAGTTAGTCTTAATTGTACCAAATTCCAATAACCTAGTTGAACTAGTTTTTGAAGTAACAAGAAAAAACTGTCAAATGTCACAAATTTGATAAGTAAAGTTTGAGTTGCCATAGCTTGAAGACTATACTAGTTAGAAACTTCTAGTTTTCATCTGCTAATAGCTAATTTAGTTAGTCTTTATTGTACCAAATTATAATTACCTAGTTGGACTAGTTTTTGAAATAACAAGAAAAAAGTGTCAAATGTCACAAATTTGATATGTCAATTTTGAGTTGCCATAACTTGAAGACTATACTAGTTAGAAACTTCTAGTTTTCACCTGCTAATAGATAATTTAGTTAGTCTTAATTGTACCAAATTCCAATTACCTAGTTGGACTAGTTTTTGAAATAACAAGAAAAAAGTGTCAAATGTCACAAATTTGATAAGTCAATTTTGAGTTGCCATACCTTGAAGACTATACTAGTTAAAAACTTCTAGTTTTCACCTGCTAATAGCTAATTTAGTTAGTCTTTATTGTACCAAATTCCAATTACCTAGCTGGACTAGTTTTTGAAATAACAAGAAAAAACTGTCAAATGTCACAAATTTGATAAGTCAACTTTGAGTTGCCATAGCTTGAAGACTATACTAGTTAGACACTTCTAGTTTTCACCTGCTAATAGCTAATTTAGTTAGTCTTTATTGTACCAAGTTCCAATTACCTAGTTGGACTAGTTTTTAAAATAACAAGAAAAAACTGTCAAACGTCACAAATTTGACAAGTCAACTTTGAGTTGCCATAGCTTGTAGACTATACTAGTTAGAAACTTCTACTTTTCACCTGATAATAGCTAATTTAGTTAGTATTTATTGTACGAAATTCCAATTACCTAGTTGGACTAGTTTTTGAAATAACAAAAAAAATCTGTCAAATGTCATAAATTTGATAAATCAATTTTAAGTTGCCATAGCTTGAAGACTATACTAGTTAGAAATTTCTAGTTTTCACCTGTTAATAGCTAATTTAGTTAGTCTTTATTGTACCAAATTCCAATTAACTAGTTGGACTAGTTTTTGAAATAACAAGAAAAAACTGTCAAATGTCACAAATTTGATAAGTCAGCTTTGGGTTGCCATAGCTTCAAGACTATACTAGTTAGAAACTTCTAGTTTTCACCTGTTAATAGCTAATTTAGTTAGCCTTTGTTGTACCAAATTCCAATTAACTAGTTGGACTAGTTTTTGAAATAACAAGAAAAAACTGTCAAATGTCACAAATTTGATAAGTCAGCTTTGGGTTGCCATAGCTTCAAGACTATACTAGTTAGAAACTTCTAGTTTTCACCTGTTAATAGCTAATTTAGTTAGCCTTTGTTGTACCAAATTCCAATTAACTAGTTGGACTAGTTTTTGAAATAACAAGAAAAAACTGTCAAATATCACAAATTTGATAAGTCAATTTTGAGTAGCCATAGCTTGAAGACTATACTAGTTAGAAACTTCTAGTTTTCACCTGCTAATAGCTAAATTAGTTAGTTTTTATTGTACCAAGTTTCAATTACCTAGTTGCACTAGTTTTTGAGATATCAAGAAAAAACTGTCAAATGTCACGAATTTGGTAAGTCAACTTTGAAAGCTTGAAGACTATACCAGACTCAATCTTACCATTTTCTTAGCATTTTGCAAGTAGACATGCATAGCCTTTTCGCTCTCGAACACAATTTTGCTAATCTTCTGCTGCTTGCTGGGCGGCTCTTCATTCGCTTCTTCGGCGTTGTTCACCGCCAAAATCTTGAGCTTGGTCTTCTCGATCCGCGCCTTCAACGCGTTAATGCTCCTCTCCAGCTCCTCCAGCGACTCGATCCCGTTATCCATAAGCGCGTACTCGATCTCATCCACATCGTTCTGCACCTCGAACAGCTCGTATATCTCCAGCAACCTATGCAACTTTTCCTCGTCCTCGGCCAAACGTTCGCCCCTCCTTCTAGCATTAATCTCGGTAAGCCTCCGTGCCAACTCCCTCTTTCTCTCCTTCTGTTGCTCCACTAAAACACATTAAATGCAGGAAAGTGTTTCACAATTTATTACAGCAAAATAGCAATATAGCAAAATAGCAAAGTAAAAATAGCAATATAGCAAAGTAAAAAATAGCAATATAGCAAAGTAAAAATAGCAATATAGCAAAGTAAAAATAACAATATAGCAAAGTAAAAATAGCAATATAGCAAAATAAAAATAAATTCAAACCTGTTAATGTTGATGTAGC
This sequence comes from Phosphuga atrata, assembly GCA_944588485.1. NCBI lineage: Eukaryota > Metazoa > Arthropoda > Insecta > Coleoptera > Silphidae > Phosphuga > Phosphuga atrata. The sequence continues at coordinate 67,706,410 of OX155900.1, forward strand.
CGCAGCGGCTGTAAAAGGTAACTGAATCTTCTTAATATTCCTCTCGTAGTAATCCACATCATTCCACTTGACCAACTCTTCCCGGTAGTTCATAGCCACAGAACAAATCGTGTGCAAGAGCTCCTCCGCCCTGCTCAAGGTGATCGCTGTGGCATGTGCTGGGTACTTCAGCTGCAAAATTCTGTGCAAAAAGGAGACAACATGGTAGCCCCCTGTATTTATCCTCCTGGTGTTCTCAAAGTTAGTTTTCCCATCCAAGACTGGAATCACATGGATAGTGTGATAGCCCAGACTTATAATCAAGGCATCTTTCGGTGGATTAGGCTGCGAAAGGTGGTAAGCGAACAGGGAATCAACCCCATAACAGACATTAGGCACCCCGTAACATTCAAATAGAAGTTCAGACATTACTGGAACAAAATTTAATTATTCAAATTTGTCTAGTGGGGCGCGAGTTGAATACTTTAGTTAAATTATTTTATTGTTTAGGATAAAGTCTTACGATGTCTGGATGAATTTGGGTTTACAAATGCCTCGGTGATGACGATAGGATGAGGAATACTTTTCTCTGAATCGATCCCAAGATGGGTGAAAGTGTAATCGAAGAGGTGTTCCTGTGCCTCGAAATGCGTCACTACATTCCGGTCGAATTGTGTCTTCAACTGGAACCTCACGGCTTCGATGTTGACTATGTCGTTGCCAACCTGCAGTTGGGGGGTTTGGATAATCTCAGCTGTGTCTTTCTTCGAACGTTCTTTCCTTGGCTTCGCTATGAGATTCTTGAAGATCAGAAGGGGCTCCTTGGATGTGGCCCAGCCAGCTCTACACAGGTAAGATCCTTCAAATTAAGTTATTTATTGCATAGTTTTGGGACATGAACAAAATTTAATTTACCATTATCTACGACAATCGGGGTAGAATTTGTTCGTACGTTGCTCGTATAAGCGTGTACAACGTCTGGAGTAGTTTTAATGTCCTTAAACTCAATTATATCCATTTTGTTTCAAAATGTTTATAAACATAGCCTACAAATCTAAAAATTTGACACCTGTCATAACCAATATGAAGTTGTCTGCAAGAGTCAGATATCTAAAGTACCAACCCAAATAAAATTTTGCGTTTTGACATATTGTCGGCATCAGTGGTAATAAATATGTTTTGCTTTGCAAAATTGTTGGCACCTGACAAGACTAGACAAACTATAGTCCATTTTTTTTAAGAATGCAGTACAGGGAAGATAGGGCTTATTTGACCTTGCTCGAGGAGAAGTTTACACCGACGATATTTACTTCTCCATCTCGACCTCTTTCTCTCTTTCTTTTCACATACATTTGCAGCTGTTAGTTGTCAATGGCTGCCGTGTCAATTCACAATTATCATCTGATCTGTTTGTATCATTTAGTTTTTTTGCGTTTTTTTCCATTTATTTGTTTATATTTTATTACTATTGAAGCTATATTTGAATTTAGCGCCAAATTTTGCAACTAGAGTAAGTAAGTTTTCAGCATAGTGTAAATCAGGTTTCTAGTTACTCCATTCTTAAAAAAAATGGACTATGGGCAAGACTAAACAAGACCAGACAAGACCAGACAAGACCAGGCAAGGCTTGACAAGGCCAGACGAAACCAGAGAAGACCAGACAAATCCAGACAATACCAAGCAATACCCGACAAGACCATTGTCGATACCTGTGGCACTTAAAATGTTCCGATTTGCAAAATTGTCGACACCTTTGGCAACAAAATTATTCGTTTTGTAAAATTGTCTGCACCAGTGGCAACAAAAATGTTTCCTTTTCCAAAATATTGTGGCAATATAAATTCCTAGTGGTTAAATTCCTAGTGGCAACAAAATTTTTCGTTTTCTTAAATTGTGGCCACCAGTGGCAACAAAAATGTTTTATCGTTTTTTAATGTTTCGTTTTGCAAATTGTCGGCACCAGTGGCTACCAAAATGTTTCGTATTGAAAAATCGTCGGCAGCAGTGGCAACAAAAATGTTTCGTTTTGCAAGATTGTGAGCACCAGCGGCAACCAAAATGTTTCGTTTATCAAAATTATCGACATCAGTGGCAACCAAAATGTTTCGTTTTGAAAAATTCTCGGCACCAGTGGTAACAAAAATATTTCATCTTGCAAAATTGTGGGCACCAGTTGCAACCAAAATGTTTCGTTTTTCAAAATTATCGGCACCAGTGGCAACCAAAAATGTTCCGATTTGCAAAATTGTCGACACCTGTGGCAACAAAATTTTTCGTTTTGTAAAATTTTCTGCACCAGTGGCAACAAAATTGTTTCCTTTTCCAAAATTGAAAAAATAAATTGTCGGCAGTGGCAACAAAAATGTTTTATCGTTTTTCAATGTTTCGTTTTGAAAAATTGTCGGCACCAGTGGCTACAAAAATGTATGGATTCGTAAAATTGTCGGCACCAGTGGCAACCAAAATATTTCGTATTGAAAAATTGTCGGCACCAGTGGCAACCAGAATGTCTCGTTTTTTTTTAATTTTTGGCACCAGTGACAACAAAAATGTTTCGATTCGTAAAATTGTCGGCACCAGTGGCAACCAAAATTTTTCGTATTGAAAAATTGTCGGCACCAGTGGCAACAAAAATGTTTCCTTTTGCAAAATTGTGAGCACCAGTGGCCACCAAAATGTTTCGTTTATCAAAATTATCGGCACCACTGGCAACCAAAATGTTTCGTTTTGAAAAATTCTCGGCGCCAGTGGTAACAAAAATATTTCATCTTGCAAAATTGTGGGCACCAGTTGCAACCAAAATGTTTCGTTTTTCAAAATTATCGGCACCAGTGGCAACCAAAATGTTTTTGCAAAATTGTCGGCACCAGTGGCAAAAAAAATGTTCCGATTTGCAAAATTGTCGACACCTGTGGCAACAAAATTTTTCGTTTGGTAAAATTTTCTGCACCAGTGGCAACAAAATTGTTTCCTTTTCCAGAATTGAAGGCCCTAGTGCAACAAAATTTTTCGTTTTCCTAAATTGTCGGCAGTGGCAACAAACATGTTTTATCGTTTTTCAATGTTTCGTTTTGAAAAATTGTCGGCACCAGTGGCTACAAAAATGTATGGATTCGTAAAATTGTCAGCACCAGTGGCAACCAAAATTTTTCGTATTGAAAAATTGTCGGCACCAGTGGCAACAAAAATGTTTCGTTTTGCAAAATTGTGAGCACCAGTGGCAACCAAAATGTTTCGTTTACCACAATTATCGGCACCAGTGGCAATCAAAGTGGTTTGTTTTGTAAAATTGTCGGCACCAGTGGTAACAAAAATGTTTCGTTTTGAAAACTAGACGCCACCTGTGTCAACAAAAATGTTTCATTTTGAAAAATTGTGTGAACCAGTGGTAATCAAATTGTTTCGTTTTTCAAAATTATCGGTACCAGTGGTAACCAAAATGTTTCGTTTTGGTTTGTGGGCACTAGTGGCAACAAAAAGTTCCATTTTGCAAAATTGACGGCAACAGTGGCAGCAAAATGTTTTGTTTTGAAAAATTATCGGCACCAGTGGCAACCAAAACATTATGTTTTTCAAATTTGTCGGCACTAGTGGCAACAAAAATGTTTGGTTTTGGAAAATTGTGGGCACTAGTGGCAACAAAAAGTTTCATTTCGCAAAATTGACGGCACCAGTGGCAACAAAAATATTTCGTTTTGAAAAATTGTCCGAACCAGTGGCAATAAAAATGTTTTGTTTTGAAAAATTGTCCGAGCCAGTGGCAACCAAAGCATTATATTTTTCAAAATTTTCGGCACCTGTGGCAATAAAAATGTTTTGTTTTGAAAATTGTCGGCACCAGTGGCACAAAAAATGTTTCGTTTAGAGAAATTATTTGCACCAGTGGCAATAAAAATGTTTCGTATTGAAAATTGTCGGCACCAGTGGCACAAAAAAGTTTTGTTTAGAAAAATTATTTGCCAACAGTGGCAATAAAAATGTTTCGGTTTGAAAAATTTGTCGGCGCAGTGACCTAAAAAATGTCTCGTCTTGTAAAATTGTCGACACCAGTGACAACCAAAATGTTTCGTTTTGTAAAATTTTCTACACTAGTGGTGACCAAAATGTTTCGTTTTCCAATAATGTCTAACTTTAACTGTACAGTGCCGCAAAAGTCGCGCCCAAAGATGTGTTCTTTCTATTACTTCGTCCTGAAACCTATATGTGGTTCTAAAAAAAACCATTTTGTATTGATGTTGTTGATGGTGGGTCATCCGCCTTCGCTGTCTCTGCGTCGCCATTCGACTCCGCCTTGCCTAGGCACCATAGGCATACCTAGGATTTAGTTTCGGGGGCGGGGGGTTTGAAGAAAATACAATAACAGAAACGCGCCAATTTACTTTTTGGCCTTCTGAATTGTAAAGCTAGCTTTGACATCGTGTATACATCAAGCGAAACTCAAACAAACATCAACAAAACGGAATGTCTCGTTTTTAAAATTATCGGCACCAGTGGCAACAAAAATGTTTCGATTCGTAAAATTGTCGGCACCACTGGCAACCAAAATGTTTCGTATTGAAAAATCGTCGGCACCAGTGGCAACAAAAATGTTTCGTTTTGCAAAATTGTGAGCACCAGTGGCAACCAAAATGTTTCGTTTATCAAAATTATCTGCACCACTGGCAAACAAAATGTTTCGTATTGAAAAATCGTCGGCTCCAGTGGCAACAAAAATGTTTCGTTTTGCAAAATTGTGAGCACCAGTGGCAACCAAAATGTTTCGTTTATCAAAATTATCTGCACCACTGGCAACCAAAATGTTTCGTATTGAAAAATCGTCGGCACCAGTTTACACCAATTTACTTTTTGGCCTTCTGAATTGTAAAGCTAACTTTGACATCGTGTATACATCAAGCGAAACTAGCACTTTACCCACTATGTTGCAAAGTCCGGCTACAATGCGGTAAAGTCACTTTCCCGCATTGTAGCCGTACTTTCGCGCATTGTGCCAAATAAAATAATTTCCAATATTGTAAATAATCTAAATATTTGGGAAAGATGGTTCGTTCTGAACTCTCCACCTCCACTTCCGGCACACCATCACGCTCCCACTTCCGGCCCACCCCACGTCCGGTTCCCTCCCCCACTTTCGGTTCCCACTCCCTTTTCCAATTCTCACCCAACTCCCGGTTCCGGAACCGGAAGTGGCAACCGGGAGTGAGAAAATTTTTGGAACCGGAAGTGGGATGGGAACTGGGAGTGGTTTAGGAACTGGAAGTGGGGTGGGAACCGGAAGTGGGATGGGAACCGGAAGTGGGATGGGAACAGGAAGTGGGATGGGAACAGGAAGGGGAGGTAGGTACCGGAAGTGGGGTGGGAACAGGAAGTAGGAGGTGGGAATCCGAAATGGGATGGGAACCGGACGTGGGGGCGGGAGTGGGGGACCGGAAGTGGAGGCGGAGGGTCTATTTGTTTCTTAAATAATAATTGTCGGCCAAAAAAAATTATACAAATTTCGTGCGGAAATGATATTACAGAGCTCCAGCTAATGGGGAACTCGCCCTTCGGGCTCGTTTCGGGCTCGTTCCCCAAACGATTTGTTGCGTTGTAAAATCAAACTTTCCACACTCTAATGTAAATAACTATTCCAAAACCGACACATAAGATCCATAAGCTCTACATTTACCATGCTATCTCGAAGAATGTCTCTCCTCGTCTCTCCTTGTTTCAATATAATATTTAAGGGATTTATTTAATATTTTGGATATTTCGGGGATGGGTTTGAACCCCCAAACCGCCCAGCCCCTCTTGGCTACGCCCATGCTAGGCAGGGCCGGGGGCCCAATATTTTGCGGGGCCCAGTGCAAAATAGTGCAGGGGGCCTTCTGTCATATGAAAGATGTCTTTCACGGTTAGAAATTCTGGGGTTATATCGGAATGAAGAGCATTTTCCTGTTAAATTTTCGACCGTTTCTGTGGAAAATTTCGAGGATTAACGGAAAGAAAATCCTTTCCGTCGCGAAGATGCGCTAATCTTGATCCTCCCTCTAATCTAAATTCTCTCTTGATCTAGTTCCTCGGATTGTTCCGGTCAATCCGTGTCTGCTTTTGTGGAAAATCTGAGTGATTATCTCGGAATTAAGAGGATTTTCCTATTAAAACGTTGTCAGTTTCTGTGGAAAACTTCGAGGATTACCGAAATGAAAAAATATCAACTCAACTCTCTGAATGCCCCTGTCTAGCGCGGGGCCCTGTGCCATCGCACAGTTCGCCCACCCTTCACGCCGGCCCTGATGCTAGGCACTATCTACATTATGCGGCAGTAACTCCGGAATATCTAGTAACCTCGAAAATGTTTAATTTTGCAAAATTGGGGGCACCAGTGGCAACCAAAATGTTTCGTTTTTCAAAATTGTCGGCACCAGTGGCAACAAAAAATTTTCGTTTTGCAAAATTGTCAACACAAGTGGCAACAAAATTTTTTCATTTTGCAATATTGTGGGCACCAGTGGCAACCATAATGTTTCTTTTTCAAAATTGTCTGCACCAGTGGCAACAAAAATTTTTCGTTTTGCAAAATTGGCGGCACCAGTGGCAACCAAAATGTTTCGTTTTTCAAAATTGTGGGCACCAGTGGCAACAAAAATGTTTATTTTTTCAAAATTGTCTGCACCAGTGGCAACAAAAAGTTTTCGTTTTACAAAATTATCGGCACCAGTGGTAACCAAAATGATTAGTTTTGTAAATTCTTCGGCACCAGTGGCAACAAAATGTTTCGTTTTGAAAAATCGTCGGCACCAGTGGAAACAAAAATGTTTCATTTTGCATATCTACATTATGCGGCAGTAACTCCGGAATATCTAGTAACCTCGAAAATGTTTCATTTTGCAAAATTGGGGGCACCAGTGGCAACCAAAATGTTTCGTTTTTCAAAATTGTCGGCACCAGTGGCAACAAAAAATTTTCGTTTCGCAAAATTGTCAACACAAGTGGCAACAAAAATGTTTCATTTTGCAAAATTGTGGGCACCAGTGGCAACCATAATGTTCCTTTTTTCAAAATTGTCTGCACCAGTGGCAACAAAAATTTTTCGTTTTGCAAAATTGGCGGCACCAGTGGCAACCTAAATGTTTCGTTTTTCAAAATTGTGGGCACCAGTGGCAACCAAAATGTTTATTTTTTCAAAATTGTCTGCATCAGTAGCAACAAAAAGTTTTCGTTTTACAAAATTATCGACACCAGTGGTAACCAAAATGTTTAGTTTTGTAAATTGTTCGGCACCAGTGGCAACAAAATGTTTCGTTTTGAAAAATCATCGGCACCAGTGGAAACAAAAATGTTTCATTTTGAAAAACTGTGTGCACCAGTGGCAACCAAAATGTTTCGTTTTCAAAATTATTGGCACCAGTGGCATTCAAAATGTTTCGATTTAAAAATTGTCAGCACCAGTGGTAACAAAAATGTTTCATCTTTCAAAATTGTGGGCACCAGTGGCAACCAAAATGTTTCGTTTTGAAAAATCGTCGGCACCAGTGGCAACAAATATTTTTAATATTGAAAAATTGTGTGCACTAGTGGCAACCTAAATGTTTCTTTTTACAAAATTATCGGCACCAGTGGCAACCAAAATGTTTCGTTTTTCAAAATTATTGGCACCAGTGGCATTCAAAATGTTTCGATTTAAAAATTGTCAGCACCAGTGGTAACAAAAATGTTTAATATTGAAAAACTGTGTGCACCAGTGGCAACCTAAATGTTTCGTTTTACAAAATTATCGGCACCAGTGGCAACCAAAATGTTTTGTTATGAAAAATCGTCGGCGGCAGTGGAAACAAAAATGTTTCATTTTGAAAAACAGTGTGCACCAGTGGCAACCAAAATGTTTCGTTTTTCAAAATTATTGGCACCAGTGGCATTCAAAATGTTTCGATTTAAAAATTGTCAGCACCAGTGGTAACAAAAATGTTTCATCTTTCAAAATTGTGCGCACCAGTGGCAACCAAAATGTTTCGTTTTGAAAAATCGTCGGCACCAGTGGCAACAAATATTTTTAATATTGAAAAATTGTGTGCACTAGTGGCAACCTAAATGTTTCTTTTTACAAAATTATCGGCACCAGTGGCAACCAAAATGTTTCGTTTTTCAAAATTATTGGCACCAGTGGCATTCAAAATGTTTCGATTTAAAAATTGTCAGCACCAGTGGTAACAAAAATGTTTCATCTTTCAAAATTGTGGGCACCAGTGGCAACCAAAATGTTTCGTTTTTAAAAATCGTCGGCACCAGTGGCAACAAATATTTTTAATATTGAAAAATTGTGTGCACTAGTGGCAACCTAAATGTTTCTTTTTACAAAATTATCGGCACCAGTGGCAACCAAAATGTTTTGTTATGAAAAATCGTCGGCAGCAGTGGAAACAAAAATGTTTCATTTTGAAAAACAGTGTGCACCAGTGGCAACCAAAATGTTTCGTTTTTCAAAATTATTGGCACCAGTGGCATTCAAAATGTTTCGTTTTAAAAAACTGTCAGCACCAGTGGTAACAAAAATGTTTCATCTTTCAAAATTGTGGGCACCAGTGGCAACCAAAATGTTTCGTTTTGAAAAATCGTCGGCACCAGTGGCAACAAATATTTTTAATATTGAAAAATTGTGTGCACCAGTGGCAACCTAAATGTTTCTTTTTACAAAATTATCGGCACCAGTGGCAACCAAAATGTTTCGATTTGAAAAATTGTCGACACTGGTGGTAAAAATAATTTTTCATCTTGCAAGATACAGGGTGGCAACAGTGGCAACCAAAATGGAAACCAAAATTGTACGTTTTTCAAAATTGTCGGTACAAGTGGCAACAACAACGTTTCGTTTTGCAAAATTATCGGCACCAGTGGCTACAAAAATGTTTCGATTCGTAAAATTGTCGGCAACAGTGGCAACCAAAATGTCTCGTTTTGCAGAATTGTCGGCACCAGTAGTAACAAAAATGTCTCGTTTTGAAAACTTGTCGGAACCAGTGCCAATAAAAATGTTTCCTATTGAAAAATTGTCGGAACCAGTGGCAATAAAAATGTTGTGTTTTGAAAAATTGCCGCCACCAGTGACAACAAAAATGATTCATTTTGAAAAATTGTCGGCACCAGTGGAACAAAAAATGTTTTGTTTAGAGAAATTATTGGCACCAGTGGCAATAAAAATGTTTCGTATTGAAAATTGTCGGCACCAGTGGCACAAAAAAGATTTGTTTAGAAAAATTATTGGCACTAGTGGCAATAAAAATGTTTCGGTTTGAAAAATTTGTCTGCACAGTGACCTAAAAAATGTCTCGTTTTTGTAGTGACAAGCAAAATGTTTCGATTTGTAAAATTTTCTACACCAGTGGCAACCAAAATGTTTCGTTTTCCAAAAATGTCTAATCTTACCCGTACAAAAGTCCCGCCCAAAGATGTGTTCTTTCTATTAATCCGTCCTGAAACCTATTTGTGGTTCTGAAAAGAAACATTTTGCATTGCTGTTCTTGATGGTGGGGCATCCGCCTTGCGCTGTCTCGCCATTCCGCTCCGCTTTGCCTAGGCACCATGGGCGTAGCTAGGATTTTGTTTCGGGGGGGTTTGAAGAAAATACAATAACAGAAATGCGCCAATTTACTTTCTAAAACCGACACATAAGATCCATAAACTCTACATTTACCTTGCTCTCTCGAAGAGTATCGTCTCTCCTTGTTTCAATATAATATTTAAGGGATTTATTTAATATTTTGGATATTTCGGGAATGGGTTTTGAACCCCCAAACCCCCCACCCCCTCTTGGCTACGCCCATGCTAGGCACTATGCACAGAGCCGTCCTTAGACCGGGGCGAGCGGGGCCCAGACCCTGGGCCCCGCGCTATGAGGGCCCCGCAAGCTTATGCGGACCGACAGGTTTAGATTTTACATTGTTTTTCATTATTTTTTGCTTTACTACTAAGTAAAGATATACGTTTATTTTACTTTTTTTATTTTTCTTGTGCAAAACAAACAGTAGTAGTATTTATTATTCTTGTTTTGTTATTACAATTAAATTTCAAAATCCAATACAATTTTCTAGATTTTAAATTATAAAAAAAATTGTCTATGGGGTCCCAAAATCATTTTTTGCCCGGGGCCCCGCACTTGCTAGGGACGGCCCTGACTATGCACATTATGCAGTAACCATTCCTCGGAATATCTAAACACCCGTGGACTTGTTGTATAGGTTGCCTAAGACCAATCCACAAATGAACAAAAAAGACTAGAAATAAAAAATATGAATCCACTTTATAATTAATTTAAAACATTAGAGTAATCTAGTTCTTTTATAATATAATTTAGTCTAATCTTCTGAAGTCCTCCCAATTCCTATCTAGTCTGGTCTTGTTTGGTTTTGCCTGGTCTGGTCTTGCCTGGTCTTGTCTGGTCTTGTCTGGTATTGTTTAGTCTGGTCTTGTCAAGTCTTGTCTTGTCTGGCCTTGTCTTATCTTGTCTAATCTTGTTTGAACCTGTCTGGCCTTGTCTGGTTTTGTCTTGGTCTTCTCTGGCCTGGTCTTATCTTGTCTGGTGATGTTCTTGTTCTTGTCTGCTCTAGTGTTTTCAAATTTTGTCTGTCTTGTCGGTTGTCTTGTCAAGTTTTTTCGAGTCTTGTCCTATCTGGTCTAATCTTGGCCAACTTGTACAATCTTGTCCAATATTCTCTGATATTGCCCCATCTTGTCCAATCTAGTCAATAGATCTTTTCATATTTGAAAGTTTCTGGTGCGCATATGTCAATTTCCACCATGTTATACGTCAAAACTGCCCGAACTTTTTGACGTATAACTAAATATGTGCCCGAAACTTTCATATTCCCGCCTTTCATACTTTGCGGAAACATATGCGCTTAACAAACCGTAAAAAGGTCTATTAAAATACCATACTGTTCAATCTCAGCCATTCTCTCCCAATTTTATCCAATCCTGGGTAACTGTTGTTGTAAAGCCTAAATGTAAGTAAATGCCTATGAGACAAATATAATTTTTGTGTAACTATGGTTGCATAACTCTTTACTGATTTTGACAGGTTGCTATCAATTTTTTTTATAACTTAACCTACAAATTTGCAGGGAACAGTAAATAATGCACACAGATCTCTCACCTCATTTACACACAGACAAATGTAACGAGTTGATAAGTTTATTGCACCAGTGCCACGTTGACGTAAATCCATCAACCAGCACACCAACTCCCATTTAATTTTTTTTTTCTTTCCAGAATCCGATAACAAAGTTGTTTGGGGCTTGCAACAGTCTAGACCACCAGATGATCAAGTGCTTGAAGGAGGAGCGACTAGCAAGACGGAAACGGAACTCCGAGAAAGCCAAGGAAACGCAACGGAAACTCATTTTGTTGGCTTCACAGGAGGAACAATGGAATCCGTTGGAATAATCGATTCCATTGACAAAACCGTACTAGAAAAAGGACTTCGAAACGTCAGCGACAGATACTTCCAACACAAATATTGCTGTGAATTGGACGGAATCACAAATGTTAATATCCGTGTTAGTTTCCACAGCAATCGCGTTTGCATGCTTTCCTTAGCCGAAAACCACCCGATAATCAAAAATCAGGAACAAATAAGCAAAGTAAATTTTGAAATTGATGAGAAAATTGATAGGATGAAGAACGCGGCTTCGGGTAAAGGCAAAAAAGGCGCTCAAAAACTCACACCTGATTCAATCATTTGTTACATCGAGACCTCGAGTGGAAACTACCCAGTTTACAGTTGCATCAAGGGTAAGCTGATCGAGATCAACGAGACTTTGTTGGAGAATCCGCAGCTGTTAGTCGAGAAGCCCATCAATGAGGGATACATTGCTCTGTTGCTGCCGATTTTGAATATTTACGGGGAGACTAAGGACAGTATGTTGAATCGAGACGATTATCTTAAAGTTGGAAATAAAGTTTAGTTCAATATAATTTTGTTGTTTAAGACAAAAGGGTTTTATTACTAATTGACCTAAGTCACACTAATAAATATAAATAATAAAAATATGATAAGACTAGATAAGAGACGTCATACGAGAGTAAGGCGACTCTGTCAGGTCTTGTCTGTATAGTCTTGTCTGTCTAGTCTTGTCTGTCTAGTCTTGTCTGTCTAGTCTTGTCTGTCTAGTCTTGTCTGTCTAGTCTTGTCTGTCTAGTCTTGTCTGTCTAGTCTTGTCTGTCTAGTCTTGTCTGTCTAGTCTTGTCTGTCTAGTCTTGTCTGTCTAGTCTTGTCTGTCTAGTCTTGTCTGTCTAGTCCTGTCTGTCTAGTCTTGTCTGTCTAGTCTTGTCTGTCTAGTCTTGTCTGTCTAGTCTTGTCTGTCTAGTCTTGTCTGTCTAGTCTTGTCTGCCTAGTCTTGTCTGTCTAGTCTTGTCTGTCTAGTCTTGTCTGTCTAGTCTTGTCTGTCTAGTCTTGTCTGTCTAATCTTGTCTGTCTAGTCTTGTCTGTCTAGTCTTGTCTGTCTAGTCTTGTCTGTCTAGTCTTGTCTGCCTAGTCTTGTCTGTCTAGTCTTGTCTGTCTAGTCTTGTCTGTCTAGTCTTGTCTGTCTAGTCTTGTCTGTCTAGTCTTGTCTGTCTAATCTTGTCTGTCTAGTCTTGTCTGTCTAGTCTTCTGTCTAGTCTTGTCTGTCTAGTCTTGTCTGTCTAGTCTTGTCTGTCTAGTCTTGTCTGTCTAGTCTTGTCTGTCTAGTCTTGTCTGTCTAGTCTTGTCTGTCTAGTCTTGTCTGTCTGGTCTTGTCTGTCTAGTCTTGTCTGTCTAGTCTTGTCTGTCTAGTCTTGTCTGTCTAGTCTTGTCTGTCTAGTCTTGTCTGTCTAGTCTTGTCTGTCTAGACTTGTCTGTCTAGTCTTGTCTGTCTAGTCTTGTCTGTCTAGTCTTGTCTGTCTAGTCTTGTCTGCCTAGTTTTGTCTGTCTAGTCTTGTCTGTCTAGTCTTGTCTGTCTAGTCTTGTCTGTCTAGTCTTGTCTGTCTAGTCTTGTCTGTCTAGTCTTGTCTGTCTAGTCTTGTCTGCCTAGTCTTGTCTGTCTAGTCTTGTCTGTCTAGTCTTGTCTGTCTAGTCTTGTCTGTCTAGTCTTGTCTGTCTAGTCTTGTCTGTCTAGTCTTGTCTGTCTAGTCCTGTCTGTCTAGTCTTGTCTGTCTAGTCTTGTCTGTCTAGTCTTGGGTGTCTAGTCTTGTCTGTCTAGTCTTGTCTGTCTAGTCTTGTCTGTCTAGTCTTGTCTGTCTAGTCTTGTCTGTCTAGTCTTGTCTGTCTAGTCTTATCTGTCTAGTCTTGTCTGTCTAGTCTTGTCTGTCTAGTCTTGTCTGTCTAGTCTTGTCTGTCTAGTCTTGTCTGTCTAGTCTTGTCTGTCTAGTCTTGTCTGTCTAGTCTTGTCTGTCTAGTCTTGTCTGTCTAGTCTTGTCTGTCTAGTCTTGTCTGTCTAGTCTTGTCTGTCTAGTCCTGTCTGTCTAGTCTTGTCTGTCTAGTCTTGTCTGTCTAGTCTTGTCTGTCTAGTCTTGTCTGTCTAGTCTTGTCTGTCTAGTCTTGTCTGTCTAGTCTTGTCTGTCTAGTCTTGTCTGTCTAGTCTTGTCTGTCTAATCTTGTCTGTCTAGTCTTGTCTGTCTAGTCTTGTCTGTCTAGTCTTGTCTGTCTAGTCTTGTCTGTCTAGTCTTGTCTGTCTAGTCTTGTCTGTCTAGTCTTGTCTGTCTAGTCTTGTCTGTCTAGTCTTGTCTGTCTAGTCTTGTCTGTCTAGTCTTGTCTGTCTAGTCTTGTCTGTCTAGTCTTGTCTGTCTAGTCTTGTCTGTCTAGTCTTGTCTGTCTAGTCTTGTCTGTCTAGTCTTGTCTGTCTAGTCTTGTCTGTCTAGTCTTGTCTGTCTAGTCTTGTCTGTCTAGTCTTGTCTGTCTAGTCTTGTCTGTCTAGTCTTGTCTGTCTAGACTTGTCTGTCTAGTCTTGTCTGTCTAGTCTTGTCTGTCTAGTCTTGTCTGTCTAGTCTTGTCTGTCTAGTCTTGTCTGTCTAGTCTTGTCTGCCTAGTCTTGTCTGTCTAGTCTTGTCTGTCTAGTCTTGTCTGTCTAGTCTTGTCTGTCTAGTCTTGTCTGTCTAGTCTTGTCTGTCTAGTCTTGTCTGTCTAGTCTTGTCTGTCTAGTCTTGTCTGTCTAGTCTTGTCTGTCTAGTCTTGTCTGTCTAGTCTTGTCTGCCTAGTCTTGTCTGTCTAGTCTTGTCTGTCTAGTCTTGTCTGTCTAGTCTTGTCTGTCTAGTCTTGTCTGTCTAGTCTTGTCTGTCTAGTCTTGTCTGTCTAGTCTTGTCTGTCTAGTCTTGTTTGTCTAGTCTTGTCTGTCTAGTCTTGTCTGTCTAGTCTTGTCTGTCTAGTCTTGTCTGTCTAGTCTTGTCTGTCTAGTCTTGTCCGTCTAGTCTTGTCTGTCTAGTCTTGTCTGTCTAGTCTTGTCTGTCTAGTCTTGTCTGTCTAGTCTTGTCTGTCTAGTCTTGTCTGTCTAGTCTTGTCTGTCTAGTCTTGTCTGTCTAGTCTTGTCTGTCTAGTCTTGTCTGTCTAGTCTTGTCTGTCTAGTCTTGTCTGTCTAGTCTTGTCTGTCTAGTCTTGTCTGTCTAGTCTTGTCTGTCTAGTCTTGTCTGTCTAGTCTTGTCTGTCTAGTCTTGTCTGTCTAGTCTTGTCTGTCTAGTCTTGTCTGTCTAGTCTTGTCTGTCTAGTCTTGTCTGTCTAGTCTTGTCTGTCTAGTCTTGTCTGTCTAGTCTTGTCTGTCTAGTCTTGTCTGTCTAGTCTTGTCTGTCTAGTCTTGTCTGTCTAGTCTTGTCTGTCTAGTCTTGTCTGTCTAGTCTTGTCTGTCTAGTCTTGTCTGTCTAGTCTTGTCTGTCTAGTCTTGTCTGTCTAGTCTTGTCTGTATAGTCTTGTCTGTCTAGTCTTGTCTGTCTAGTCTTGTCTGTCTAGTCTTGTTTGTCTAGTCTTGTCTAGGAGAGCTTGTCCATGAGAAAGAAGGAAGTGGCCCGAGGACGCATTCACGGCTGATGGTTCTCTAATAAACAGGGACGCAGATGTCCTTCTGCTGGT
This sequence comes from Phosphuga atrata, assembly GCA_944588485.1. NCBI lineage: Eukaryota > Metazoa > Arthropoda > Insecta > Coleoptera > Silphidae > Phosphuga > Phosphuga atrata. The sequence goes on from OX155900.1 coordinate 67,721,435, forward strand.
TGTAGGACAAGGGGATATGGGTGCACGGCTGGGCAGTCGAGAATCTGAGGGTTTTGATGTTGAAAAATAGAAATAAATTTAGTCAATTGATCCTTTTTAATAATACGTTTTTGATTACAATGGCACAATCACCATACATTATATATAACAAACCAAAGAAAAGATAAACAAATATTTACAAGAAAGAGTTTCTTCGTACATTATATATAATCATATTTTTTTTTGTGAGTTTCTTCGTTTTCTAAAAATATAAACATGGATATACACGATCATGCATTGGAGTGTTACCTTACAATTTGCCAGTCGACGGCAATATAAAGGGATTCAACACAAGTATAAACTTCCTTACAACGATAAAAATCGCAAAGTATACACAATCATTGAAATAAACGGTTCATTACTATTTTTAAAATCTTGCTTTGTTCCAACTTGTAATTTGCGTGTTATACCAAACGTTCAACAAAAAATTAATAGAAGGCCGCATATGGACTATGGATTAGATGGATCCATATGTGGCTTAAACTTAAATGTTAAACTTAGGCAGGCTTATAGCAGGCTTTACTCAAACTAGAATGACAAAAAAAATTGACCTAAGACCCAGCCAAGTTGGTTTTAGAACGGCAAAGTCCTGCATTGACCACATCAACACCATCTGAATTATTGTGAAACAATGAAACTGGTAAATAAATAAATAAAGAAGTTTAACTCCCTACTTATACTCATCTTTGTCGATTTTGACTTTGGGCTTTTGACAGTTTATTGCAGGATGCATTATAGAAGTTCAAAAACGTCCTTCAAGACGTAATCCCAATGACAAAGGCGCTGTACAACAAAGCCATCGGCCGTGAAGACGTTCTCGCCACTTCACTTTCTCCTCGTAAGGGATATGCAGTCCTGTATATTCATCCCCGGTTTCAGCGCACTGATCACACCACAGTCGCTCTATGTTTGCGTGACGACCCCCATGCACGCCACACATATCTTGGCGTATTGTATGCCCGATCCACCCACATTTTCTGGCAGTGATGTCTACGGCGAACTTCTTTTGATGTGTTACTCGCAGATCATGTCAGGTTAGTGTTACTAGTCACCTATGATTCTGTGCAGGAATTTGTTGACTGCAGTTTGTCTTCAAGATATTTGGACATTTTCGAGGTTTCGAATCCATAGAGAAGCACAGATTTGACATTCTATTGCGAAATTACATGCGAATTAGGAAAGCCCAGCAAGCATTCAGACAATTAAAACCGGCACGGGACTCTAGTCAGTACTCGAAAAGTACTAAGATCCGCCTCTTCCAATCAAATATCAAATTTGTCCTTCTCTATAGATGCGAAACCTGGAAAATGTCCAAATATCTTGTAGACAAACTTCAGGTGGCAGTCAACAAATTCCTGTGCAGAATCATAGGTGACTAGTAACACTAACCTGACAAGATCTCCAACTGCTGCGAGTAACACACCAAAATAAGTGCGCAGTAGACATAACTTCCAGAAAATGGGGGTGGATCGGGCATACAATACGCCAAGATAAGTGTGGCGTGCATGGGGGTCGTCACGCAAACATAAAGCGACTGTGGTGTGATCAGTGTGCTGAAAACGGGGATGAATATACAGGAGTGCATATCCCTGACGAGGAGGAAGTGAAGTGGCCTGAGAACGTCTTCACGGCCGATGGCTCTACTAATAATTGAACCATCACCAAAATCGCTCTCGACTGGAACTCCCAAGTGAATAAGTATAGAGGGAAACTAGCGCAAACATGGAAAAGAACAGTTCTGGATGAGATTGCGTGCTATCGCCCCTGCTTTTCAACATAGCTCTAGACCGCGACCCGGGGAGTAAATTAATGACTCTAAAGGTATACGCTGGACTTTAAACTCACAGCTCAATGACTTAAAGGATGCGGACGATATATGCCTGCTAGGGCATAACTACCAGGACGTCCAAGAAAACCTCCCGGCAATCTCAACGGAAGCAGAAAAGATTGGTTTGAAAATCAACATCGCTAAAACCAAGTCCATGCGGACAAATACAACGAAGAAGATGGTATTTATGATTGATGATTGCACAGTTGAGAACGTGCAAGCGTCTATCTGTCTAGGGAGCTTGATAACTGTACAGAATGCGATATCCAGATGCGAATTAGGAATGACCAGCAAGCATCCAGACATTTAAAACTGGTATGGGGCTTTAGTCAGTGCTCGAAAATTGCTAAGATCTGTCTCTTCAAATCAAATGTCAGATCTAATGGATGCGAAACCTGCAAAATATCCAAATATCTTGATGACAAACTGCAGGTGGCAGTCAACAAATTCCTGCGCAGAATCATAGGTGATACTAGTCCCATAGGTGACTAGTAACACAAACCTGACACGATCTGCGAGTAACACATTAAAAGAAGTTCGCCGTAGACATCACTGCCAGAAAATGGGGGTGGATCGGGCATACAATACGCCATGTTAAGTGTGGCGTGCATGGCGGTCGTTACGCAAACATAGAGCGATTGTGATGTGATCAGTGCGCTGAAACCGGGGATGAATATACAGGACTGCATGTCCCTGACGAGGAGGAAGCGAAGTGGCCCCAGGACGTCTTCACGGCCGATGGCTCTTCTAATAATTGAACCATCGCCAAAATCGCTCTCGACTGGAACCCCCAAGGGAAGAAGTATAAAGGGAGACTAACTGTACAGATTGCGATATCCAGATGCGAATTAGGAAAGCCCAGCAAGCATCCAAACAATTAAAACTGTTATGGGGCTCTGATCAGTGTTCGAAAGCTGCTAAGATTCGTCTCTTCCAACCAATTGTCAAATCTGTGCTTCTCTATGGATGCGAAACCTGGAAAATGTCCAAATATTTGAAGACAAACTGCAGTCAACAAATTCCTGCGCAGAATCATAGGTGACTAATAACACTAACCAGACAAGATCTGCGAGTAACACATCAAAAGAAGTTCGCCGTAGACATCACTGCCAGAAAATGGGGGAGGATCAACAAACTTCAGGTGGTACAATACGCTAAGATAAGTGTGGCGTGCATGGGGGTCGTCACGCAAACATAGAGCGACTGTGGTGTGATCAGTGCGCTGAAACCGGGGATGAATATACAGGACTGCATATCCCTGACGAGGAGGAAGTGAAGTGGCCCGAGAACGTCTTCACGGCCGATGGCTCTACTAATAAATGAACCATCGCCAAAATCGCTCTCGACTGGAACTCGAAGGGAAGAAATATAGAGGGAGACTAGCGCAAACATGGAAAAGAACAGTTCTGGATGAGATTGCGTGCTATCGCCCCTGCATTTCAACATAGCTCTAGAGATGCGTGCTATCGCCCCTGTTTTTCAACATAGCTCTAGACCCCGACCCGGAGAAAATTAATGACACTAAAGGTATACGCTGGACTTTAAACGCACAGCTCAATGACTTACAGTATGCGGACTACCAGGACGTCCAAGAAAACCTCCCGGCATTCTCAACGGAAGCAGAAAAGATTGGTTTGAAAATCAACATCGCTAAAACCAAGTCCATGCGGATAAATACAACGAAGAAGATGGTATTTACGATTGATGATTGCTCAGTTGAGAACGTGCAAACGTCAACCTATCTAGGGAGCTTGATAATTGTACAGAATGCGAAATCCAGCTGCGAATTAGGAAAGCCCCGCAAGCATCCAGACAATTGAAACTGGTATGGGGCTCTAGTCAGTGCTCGAAAACTGCTAAGATCCGTCTCTTCAAATCAAATATCAAATCTGTCCGATGATTCTCTATGGATGCGAAACCTGGTAAATGTCCAAATATCTTGAAGACAAACTTCAGGTGGCAGTCAACAAATTCCTACGCAGAATCATAGGTGGCTAGTAACACTAACCTGACAAGATCTTCAATTGCTGCGAGTAACACATCAAAAGAAGTTAGACATCATTGCCCGAAAATGGGGGTGGATCGGGCATACAATACGCCAAGATAAGTGTGGCGTGCATGGGGGTCGTTACGCAAACAGAGCGACTGTGGTGTGATCAGTGCGCTGAAACCGGGGATGAATATACAGGACTGCATGTCTCGTGGACTGCAATATCTTGAATACAAACTTCAGGTGGCAGTCAACAAATTCCTGCGCAGAATCATAGGTTACTAGTAACACTAACCTGACAAGATTTGCGAGTAACACATCAAAAGAAGTTCGCCGTAGACATCACTGCCAGAAAATGGGGATGGATCGGGCATACAATACGCCAAGATAAGTGTGGCGTGCATGGGGGTCGTCACGCAAACATAGAGCGAATGTGGTGTAATCAGTGCGCTGAAAACGGGGATGAATATACAGGAGTGCATGTCCCTGACAAGGAGGAAGTGGCCCGAGGACGTCTTCACGGCCGATGGCTCTACTAATAATTGAACCATCGCCAAAATCGCTCTCGGCTGGAACCCCCAAGGGAAGGAGTATAGAGGGAGACTAACTGTACAGAATGCGATATCCAGATGCGAATTAGGAAAGCTCAGCAAGCATCCAAACAATTAAAACGGTTATGGGGCTCTGATCAGTGCTCGAAAACTGATAAGATTCGTCTCTTCCAACCAAATGTCAAATCTGTGCTTCTCTATCGATGCGAAACCTGGAAAATGTCCAAATATCTTGAAGATAAACTGCAGTCAACAATTTCCGGCGCAGAATCATAGGTGACTAGTAACACTAACCTGACAAGATCTCGGAGTCTAGACATCACTGCCAGAAAATGGCGGTGGATCGGGCATACAATACGCCAATATAAGAGTGGCGTGCATGGGGGTCGTCACGCAAACATAGAGCGACTGTGGTGTGATCAGTGCGCTGAAACCGGGGATGAATATACAGGACTGCATATCCCTGACGAGGAGGAAGTGAAGTGACCCGAGAACGTCTTCACGGCCGATCGCTTGAACGTCGTTATCGCCGTGCATTTCGCCAATTAAGCATTTGGCTGAGCGCCTCGTGCAAACTGAGTCCACTACAGATGTCGCAAGAAGCGGCCGGGCTCGTAATGCTCGTTCGAACGAGAACATCGCTGCTGTTGCCGACGACGTCAGAGAGAATCCACAAACATCTACGAGACGACGATGCACACAATTGGGTATCAGCAGACGTTCGTTGCAACGGATTTAGGTGAAAGATTTCAAAATGCCATCATGGGGAAGTGCGACTACGGACAAAAGAGGCGACTTAATCTTTGACTGGATCTCGCAGCTATACCTGCTCATAGAAAACGCTGGGAACAAACATCCTGGACCTCACCTGCACCGAAAAGCTCGGGGGAAAGGTGCATTACTGGGAGATACTCGACAGAGAGACCTTAAGCGACCACAGATTTATATCCTGAACAAAGACAAGAGACACCTAACTGCGACAAGAGCCACCCAGGGATGGACAATCAGGAACGTCAAAGAAGAAAAACTGTTCCAGCAACTAGAGACAGAGATTGGCCGAGTACAGCAAAGTACGGCAGAGGAAATGGTGGCTGCCATTTCCAGAGCATGCAACAAGGTACTGGCAAACAGGAAAAATAACAGAAAAGTCTACAGGTGTAACAAAGATATCACTCAACTGAGGAGAGAATGCATGGGCATGAGAAGATAGCTCCAGAGGAATCTAAAGAAAGAGTGGAGTAACCACCGCTAAACCGCCTTTGAGAGAATTGAAAACTTAATGGAATTGGGCGGGACACCTGGCCATATTCAGTGATGACTGATGGACGAGGAGGGTGATGGAGTGGAGAACGATGCATTCCAAAATAGAGGAAGACCGCCTACTCCATGGTCAGACGATCTTAAGCGCATCCATCCCAATTGGATCAGAGCAGCACGGGACAGAGGATGGAAGTTTTTACGGGAGGCCTATGTCCAGCAGTAGACAAGTATAGTTGGATGATGATGCTGATGACCGTCGGACAAGGTTAACTTACTGCTAAACTCTGTTGAACTTGGTGCAAGAAGAGGATGACTTCGTATCAAAAATCATAATGAGCGATGAAGCCCATTTCCACTATTTCCCATATTTATTAGATGGATCTATATGTGTCTTTGTATTCATTATAAAAGACCACATTTGGACTATGGATTAGATGAATCCATATGTGGATTTGTATTAATTTAAAAAGGCTACATATGGACTATGGGTTAGATCCATCCATATGTGTCTTTGCATTCATTTTAAATGGCCACATATGGACTTTGGATTAGATGGATCCAAATGTGGCTTTGCATTCATTTCAAAAGACTATTTATTAGATGGATCTATATGTGTCTTTGATACATTTTAAAAAAACCACGTATGGACTATTTATTAGATGGATCCATATGTGGCTTTGTATTCATTATAAAAGACCACATTTGGACTATGGATTAGATGAATCCATATGTGGATTTGTATTAATTTTAAAAGGCCACATATGGACTATTTATTGGATGGATCCATATTTGGCTTTGCATTCATTTTAAATGGCCACATATGGACTTTGGATTAGATGGATCCAAATGTGGCTTTGCATTCATTTCAAAAGACTATTTATTAGATGGATCTATATGTGTCTTTCATTCATTTTAAAAAAACCACGTATGGACTATTTATTAGATGGATCCATATGTGGCTTTGTATTCATTATAAAAGGCCACATTTGGACTATGGATTAGATGAATCCACATGTGGATTTGTATTAATTTTAATAGGCCACATATGGACTATTTATTAGATGGATCCATATTCGGCTTTGCATTCATTTTAAATGGCCACATATGGACTTTGGATTAGATGGATCCAAAAGTGGCTTTGCATTCATTTTAAAAGACTATTTATTAGATGGATCCATATGTGTCTTTGATTCATTTTAAAAGATCACATATGGACTATTTATTAGATGGACGCATATGTGGCTTTGTATTCATTATAAAAAGCCACATTTGGATTATGGATTAGATGAATTCGTATCTGGTTTTGTATTCATTTTAAAGGGCCACATATGGACTATGGGTTAGATCCACCTATATTTGTCTGTATTCATTTTAAAATGCCACATATGGACTATGGATCTATATGTGGCTTTGTATTCATTTTAAAATGGACTATGGATTGGATTTATCAATACGTGGCTTTGTATTCATTTTAAAATGCCACATATACACAATGGATTAGATTTATCAATATTTGACTTTGCATTCATTTTAAGACTTTTTATTAGATGGATTCATATGTGGCTTTGTATTCCTTTTTTGTTGAACGCTTGGTAGATAACCCGCAAATTACCAGTTGGATTATATTTGTATATAAAGTGAGTCCACTGCTATAGTCCACTTCTTAGTCCATGTCTTAGTTCATACAAGTAAATAAAGAAGTTTTACTTTAATGAAATAGATTTTAATTGTGTGAAATAAGCCATCACTTTGTTTGGATCGCCCGGTATAATTACATGGATAAAACAAAATTCTGTGTAATTGCACAAAATATTTTCAAATTGAGTTTTAAACACACACAATACTTACATTACTCGTTATATAAAAATGTTTGCTTGTACGTTTGTCTGAGACGAATTCCTTTCGAATTCGGACAAAATACACGCGTTGATTGTCATACCAAATTATTTTTTTTGTTAGTTTGTGAAAATACAACAAATTAGTTAAAGGTAGAGGCTTGGTCTACACGAAAATATCAACGCTACAAATGAAAAGTCTTAATGCTAGGTTTAACATAAATATTGTATTTTCAATCACATTTAGAAACGTCTCTAGGTCTAGTTATGAATTACGATAAAAGAGAAAAGTTATTTAGGAATGCGTTTAAGATTTAGATTAGAATATTTTTTCAAGACAACAAGTTACTGGTTAGAGAACCTTCAAAGTATCTATCCTAACGTTTCGTCTAAAGAAATATTTGTTGCGTTTAATGTTGTGAGTGAGTATATATAAAACGTTTGGACAATTAAGAAATGTATCTTTCTAATAAGAAGATTAGTAGTCGAACGAGTCTCAACTTTTAACAATTTCAATTCAGATTAAAAGAATCCTAAAAATGCTGTCTTTATGATACGTTTTACCGCACGGGTATGAGATACAGATATACTTATATCTCAAAAACTGGAGATGTTAGAGATGTGAAAAACAGATGTAATTAAAGAAGGAGATAGGTCCGTATCCCCTATTGATTTAAACTCAACAACCGATGAGCAATGGAATATTTGTAAAAGTGGAATCATAAATGCAGCAGACATCAAACTGGGACAGAAACAGCTTTCCCCACGAAACAGTTGCAAATTTGCGAAAATATCACCAGAAAAAAAAACGATGCATACAAACTTACCCTACAAAGATGCACACGAGAAAGGCAACAAAACTATACCACTACCTCAGAAGAGAAGAGAAACTGCACAGAAGAGAAATTGCACAGAAGAGCCGCAAAAAATCGGGCCCTAGGAGAACTCCAAGCTCTAAAGAACCAGAATTTCTACAAATCTCTAAATAACGCACGAAGAGAATATAAACCACGAATGAGCATGTGTAAGGACAAAAACAGCCATATAGTGAGTACAAACGAAGAAGTCCTCCAGAGATGGGTTGAACGCTTTCAGGAATACTGCATGCCGAAGCGGAACAAATCAATCTCGCGCCCGGAGCAGCAGAGACAGCAGTACGGAACTCAATATAAAATGTCCCAATTGAACCTCCACAAGGAAGATGGTCGTATTGTTCTACATTTTCGTAATGGTAAGTTCAATGTTTTACACGAGGTTAGGTTAGCTTACCTTAGGTTACAGATGTTATTATATTATGCTAGACAGAGGAGTGCTAGTACTGTGGCCAGTCAGATACCGCTGAACACACACTCTTCTTCTGCGAGCGAAGGGAAAGTGACAGACGCCTGGAAACTTCAGAAGTGGGAGAATTGATCCCTGATAACTCCGTTAGGAAAATGATAATAGACGAATCCCACTGGAAAGCAATCTCCAACTTCATCGGTAGAATTATAACCAAGAAAAAGCTGAGGAACGTGCTGCCCAATCAGCCACCAAGCTAAATTTCAACAGCAAAAGTCGCAGAAAACTCGAGCAGTTACAACTATCTGGGCTGCCCTCCCTGAAGGAGTGCGCAAGCGATAGCGGGGTGCTGGTCTCTAAAGTCAAATGGAAGAAGGGGTTTAGTGAGTGAAAGCCTCACAAAGCTAGGCTGGTTGAGCGATTTGGGCTAAATATCACAATAAAAAAAAGTTTAGAGATGTTTCAGATGTGAAAAATAGATGTAATTACAGAAGGAAGATGATCGCATTGTTCTACATTTTTGAACTGCTAAGTTCAATAATTTACAGGAGGTTAGGTTAGGCTTCAAGTAGGGCACGTTGTACGAGGCTGTCAAAAAAACCTGACAACAATACGGAACGCGAGAACTTTCAAATTTTAGAATAAATTAAAAATTGAAATATTCCATTTGTTTTAATCATTAAAAGCAGAGACTCTTCGATAAAGTATTTTACACTATAATAACTAGCTAAATATATTTCACTATACATACTTATTTGTTTGATATAAAAGTGCTGATTGAAGATTGCATAAAAATAGCAAAATTTATTGCTTCATATATTCTATATATAATATTATTAATAAAAATCACTCGGTGGAAATACACGATTTCCTTTCAAATCCCCATTCAAATACTCCCCAATCTGAACAACTCAAAGCCCAACGAAATCAAACATCCCCCACAATAATGCTCCAATCGGAAGGATGATATCATTCAATATATCACAAAAACTGGAGATGTTAGAGATGTGAAAAATAGACCTTTTCAGAGTTGATTTTTTGTGCGCATGCGTCAATTTCCGCCATGTTATACGTCAAAATTGCCTTTACTTTTTGACGTATAACTATATATGAGCCCGAAACTTTCATATTCCCGCCATTCAAACTTGGCGGATGCGCATGCGCTTAACTAACCGTAAAAAGGTGTATAGACATCGTTTCATATACCGGTATTAGATAGCAACAATTTGATGAAGGTAAAGCCTGACGAAATCAAACATTCTCCATACTAATGCTTCAAACGCAAAGATGATGGAGGATGAAGGAGGTATATTTCATATACACTACCTTTCATATACTCTATCATGTATGTTACATATTATAGCTGTACATAACATTATTTCATGTGTGGAATATAATATATCATATCACAAAAACTGGAGATGTTAGAGATGTGAAAAATAGATATCATTTCACATACAGATATTATTACATGTATGTTACATGTATTATTATTACATGTATGTTACATGTATTATTGTTACATGTTACATGTAGGTATTATTACCTGTACATGATATTTCGTGTTTGCTTGTGCATAGAAGGGACGAAGAATATTGTTACTTAATATACCTAGTTGGACCCATCCGTTCTAGAAGCGTCTACGAACATTCCTACGACCGTCGCGGCTCCAACTTCTGCGACATGTTCGTCAGGATCCTTTGATTATCGATCGCCCGCAAACAAGATATATACGACTTCACCTCGCCTTCGCTCTTCGGTGACGGAGGCTCCAAAACTAAAACAATGATAAATTTGATAATTCCACGATATTTCGAGAACGAGAATAGACTGAGGAGTCAGATCAGGAGTCCGGCCAAGAAATCTTCATATACAAGACCAGGCAGACTATTCTTAACCTTCTGTCTGTTGTAGCGCCCCTTCGGCGACAACCACCAACGAAACGGCGAGATATTATACAGAGAGCGTATATGTACGCCTTTTAGACTTGGGGAGCGTATATATACGCCTTTCGTATTTACTAATAGACTTGTAAGTGTACAAAGCCATGTACGCCTTTTGTAGACTTGTGAGGGCGTATATATACGCCTACGTATTATTATTAGACTTGTGAAGGTATGCTACCTATATATTGCTAGACTTGTGAGCGCGTATCAATTGCTAGACTTGTGATAGCGTATATATTGCTAGACTTGTGAGAGCGTATCAATTGCTAAACTTCTGAGGGCGTATATATTGCTAGACTTGTAACAGCGTATACATTGCTAGACTTTTGAGGGCGCCTACATTGCTACAAGCCTATTTCAACAACACTATGTTAGGCCTACATTGCTAGACATGTGAGGGCGTATACATTACCAGACTTGTAAGGGCGTATCAATTGCTAGACTTGTGAGGGCGTATCAATTGCTAGACTTGTGATAGCGTATATATTGCGAGACTTGTGATAGCGTATCAATTGCTAAACTTGTGAGGGCGTATATATTGCTAGACTTGTGACAGCGTATACATTGCTAGACTTTTGAGGGCGCCTACATTGCTACAAGCCTATTTCAACAACACTATGTTGAGCCTACATTGCTAGACATGTGAGGGCGTATACATTACCAGACTTGTAAGGGCGTATCAATTGCTAGACTTGTGAGGGCGTATCAATTGCTAGACTTGTGATAGCGTATATATTGCGAGACTTGTGATAGCGTATCAATTGCTAAACTTGTGAGGGCGTATATATTGCTAGACTTGTGACAGCGTATACATTGCTAGACTTTTGAGGGCGCCTACATTGCTACAAGCCTATTTCAACAATACTATGTTAGGCCTACATTGCTAGACATGTAAGGGCGTATACATTACCAGACTTGTAAGGGCGTATCAATTGCTAGACTTGTGAGGGCGTATCAAATTGCTAGACTTGTAAGGACGTATCAATTGCTAGACTAGTGAGGGCGTCTACATTGCTAGACTTCTGAGAGCGTATCAATTGCTAGACTTGTTAGGGCGTATATATTGCTAGACTTGTGAGAACATATAGATTGCTACACTTGTGACAACGTATATATGCTAGAGTTCTGAGAGGGTATCAATTGCTGGACTGTTAGGGCGTATATATTGCTAGACTTGTGAGGACATATAGATTGCTACACTTGTGACAACGTATATATTGCTAGACTTCTGAGAGCTTATCAATTGCTGGACTTATTAGGGCGTATATATTGCTAGACTTGTGAGGCCATATATATTGCTAGACTTGTGATAGCGTATATATTACTAGACATGTGATTGCGTCTACATTGCTAGAATTGTGAGGGGACGTATATATTGATAGACTTGTTAGGGTTACATTGCTAGACTTCTGAGAGCGTATCAATTGCTAGACTTCTGAGAGCGTATCAATTGCTAGACTTGTGAGAACATATGGATTGCTACACTTGTGACAACGTATATATTGTTAGAGTTCTGAGAGCGTATCAATTGCTGGACTGTTAGGGCGTATATATTGCTAGACTTGTGAGGACATATAGATTGCTACACTTGTGACAACGTATATATTGCTAGACTTCTGAGAGCTTATCAATTGCTGGACTTATTAAGGCGTATATATTGCTAGACTTGTGAGGGCATATATATTGCTAGACTTGTGATAGCGTATATATTACTAGCATGTGATTGCGTCTACATTGCTAGAATTGTGAGGGAACGTATATATTGCTAGACTTGTTAGGGCTACATTGCTAGACTTGTGAGAGCGTATCCATTGCTAGACTTACAATAGCGTATATATTGTTAGACTTGTGAGGGCGTCTATATTGCTAGACCTGCGAGGGGAGGTATATATTGCTAGACTTGTTAGTGCTACATTGCTAGGTTTGTGAGACAGTATCAATTGCTAGACTTGTGAGGGCGTATATATTGCTAGAGTTATGAGAATATATAGATTGCTAGACTTGTGAAAGTGTAAAACATTGCTAGACCTGTGAGGGCGTATACATTGTTAGACTTGTGAGGGCGTATATATTACTAGACTTGTGACAGTGTAAACATTGCTAGACTTGTGAGGGCGTATACATTGTTAGAGTTGTGAGGGCGTATATATTGCTAGACTTGTGAGAGCGTATCAATTGCTGGACTTGTTAGGGCGTACATATTGCTAGATTTGTGAGCGCGTATATATTGCTAGACTTGTGATAGCGTATATATTGCTTGACATGTGAGGGCGTCTACATTGCTAGAATTGTGAGGGGACGTATATATTGCTAGACTTGTTAGGGCTACATTCCTAGACTTGTGAGAACGTATCCATTGCTAGCCTTACGACAGCGTATATATTGCTAGACTTGTGAGGGCGTCTATATTGCTAGACTTGCGAGAAGACGTATATATTGCTAGACTTGTTAGGGCTACATTGCTAGATTTGTGAGACAGTATCAATTGCTAGACTTGTGAGGGCATATACATTGTTAGACTTGTGATGGCGTATATATTGCTAGACTTGTGAGAGCGTATCAATTGCTGGACTTGCTAGGGCGTACATATTGCTAGACTTGTGAGCGCGTATATATTGCTAGACTTGTGATAGCGTATATATTGCTTGACATGTGAGGGCGTCTACATTGCTAGAATTGTGAGGGGATGTATATATTGCTAGACTGGTTAGGGCTACATTGCTAGACTTGTGAGAGCGTATCAATTGCTAGAGTTATGATAGCGTTTATATTGCTAGACTTGTGAGGGCGTCTACATTGCTAGACTTGTGAGGGGATGTATATATAGCTAGACTTGTTAGGGCTACACTGCTAGACTTGTGAGAGCGTATCAATTGCTAGACTCGTGAGAGCGTAACAATTGCTAGACTTGCGAGGGCGTATATATTGCTATACTTGTGACAGCGTATACATTGCTAGCCCTGTAAGGGCGTATAAATTATTAGACATGAGAGGGCGTATATATTGCTAGACTTGTGAGGGTGTATCAATTGCTGGACTTGTTATTGCGTATATATTGCTAGACTTGCGAGGGCGTATATATTGATAGACTTGTGATAGCGTATATATTGCAGGACATGTGAGGGCGTCTACATTGCTAGAATTGTGAGGGGACGTATATATTGCTAGACTTGTTAGGGCTACATTGCGAGACTTGTGAGGGCGTATATATTGCTAGACTTATGAGGACATATAGATTGCTAGACTTGTGACAGCGTAAACATTGCTAGACTTGTGAGGACGTATACATTGTTAGACTTGTGAGGGCGTATATATTGCTAGACTTGTGAGAACGTATCAATTGCTGGATTTGTTAGGGCGTATATATTGCTAGACTTGCGAGGGCGTATATACTGCTAGACTTGTGATAGCGTATATATTGCTAGACATGTGAGGGCGTCTACATTGTTAGAATTGTAAAGGGAGTTATATATTGCTAGACTGGTTATAGCTACATTGCTAGACTTGTGAGAGAGCATCAAGTGCTAGACTTATGATAGCGTATATATTGCTAGACTTGTGAGGACGTTTACATTGCTAGACTTGTGAAGGCGTCTACATTGCTAGACTAGTGAGGGGATGTATATATTTCTAGACTTGTCAGGGCTACATTGCTAGACTTGTGAGAGAGTATCTATTGTTATACTTGTAACAGCGTATATACTGCTAGACTTGTGAGGGCGTCTACATTGCTAGACTTGTGAGGAGACGTATATATTGCTAGACTTGTTAGTGCTACATTGCTAGACTTGTGAGAGCGTATCAATTGCTGGATTTGTTAGGGCGTATATATTGCTAGACTTGTGAGGGCATATATATTGTTAGACTTGTGACAGCGTATATATTGCTAGACTTGTGAGGGCGTCTACATTGCTAGACTTGTGAGGGGACGTATATATTGCTAGACTTGTTAGGGCTACATTGCTAGATTTGTGAGAGCATATCAATTGCTAGGGTATAACTACGCGTATATTGCTAGACTTATGAGGAATTATAGATTGCTAGACTTTGTGACAGCGTATGCATTGCTTGATTTGTGAGGGCCTTATACATAGTTAGACTTGTGAGGGCGTATATATTATTAGGCTTGTGAGGGCGTATCAATTGCTGGACTTGTTATGGCGTATATATTGCTAGACTTGTGAGGGCGTACATATTGCTAGACCTGTGAGGGCGTATCAATTGCTGGACTTGTTAGGGCGTATCAATTGCTAAACTTATGATAGCGTATATATTGCTAGACTTGTGAGGGCGTATATATTGCTAGACTTGTGAGAGCGTATCAATTGCTGGATTTGTTAGGGCATATATATTGCTAGACTTGTGAGGGCATATATATTGCTAGACTAGTGATAGCGTATATATTACTAGACTTGTGAGGGCGTCTACATTGCCAGAATTGTGAGGGGACGTATATATTGCTAGACTGGTTATGGCTACATTGCTAGGCTTGTGAGAGCGTATCAATTGCTAGACTTATGATAGCGTATATATTGCTAGAGTTGTGAGGGCGTATATATTGCTAGACTTGTGAGAGTGTATCAATTCCTAGATTTTTTAGGGCGTATATATTGCTAGACTTGTGAGGGCGTATATATTGCTAGACTTGTGATAGCGTATGTATTGCTAGACATGTGCGGGCGTCTACATTGCTAGCCTTGTGAGGAGACGTACATATTGCTAGACTTGTTAATGCTACATTGCTAGACTTGTGAGTCTATCAATTACTAGGCTTGTTAGGGCGTGTATATTGCTAGACTTGTGAGGGCGTCTACATTGCTAGACTTGTGAGAGGATGTATATATTACTAGACTTGTTCGTGCTACATTGCTAGACTTGTGAGAGCGTATCAATTGCTGGATTTGTTAGGGCGTATATATTGCTAGACTTGTGAGGGCGTATATATTGCTAGACTTGTGAGGGCGTATATATTGCTAGACTTGTGATAGCGTATGTATTGCTAGACATGTGCGGGCGTCTACATTGCTAGCCTTGTGAGGAGACGTACATATTGCTAGACTTGTTAATGCTACATTGCTAGACTTGTGAGTCTATCAATTACTAGGCTTGTTAGGGCGTGTATATTGCTAGACTTGTGAGGGCGTCTACATTGCTAGACTTGTGAGAGGATGTATATATTACTAGACTTGTTCATGCTACATTGCTAGACTTGTGAGATCGTATCAATTGCTGGATTTATTAGGGCGTATATATTGCTAGACTTGTGAGGGCATATATATTGCTAGACTTGTGATAGCGTATATATTACTAGACTTGTTCGTGCTACATTGCTAGACTTGTGAGATCGTATCAATTGCTGGATTTGTTAGGGCGTATATATTGCTAGACTTGTGAGGGCATATATATTGCTAGACTTGTGATAGCGTATATATTACTAGACTTGTGAGGGCGTCTACATTGCCAGAATTGTGAGGGGACGTATATGTTGCTAGACTGGTTAGGGCTACATTGCTAGACTTGTGAGAGCGTATCAATTGCTAGACTTATGATAGCGTATATATTGCTAGAGTTGTGAGGGCGTATATATTGCTAGACTTGTGAGGGCGTATATATTGCTAGACTTGTGATAGCGTATGTATTGCTAGACTTGTGAGGGCGTCTACATTGCTAGCCTTGTAAGGGGACGTATATATTGCTAGACTTGTTAAGGCTACATAGCTAGACTTGTGAGTGTATCAATTACTAGACTTGTTAGGGCGTGTATATTGCTAGATTTATGAGAAATTATAGATTGCTAGACTTGTGACAGCGTATACATTGCTAGATTTGTGAGGGCGTATACATTGTTAGACTTGTGAGGGCGTATATATTGCTAGACTTGTAATAGCGTATATATTGCTAGACTTGTGAGGGCGTCTACATTGCTAGACTTGTGAGGGGACGTATATATTGCTAGACTTGTTACGGCTACATTGCTAGACTTGTGAGAGCGTATCAATTGCTAGACTTGTGAGCGCGCCTACATTGCTAGACTTGCGAGGGGACGTATATATTGCTAGACTTGTTAGGGCTACGTTGCTAGACTTGTGAGAGCGTATCAATTGCTAGACTTATGAGGGTGTATACAGGGTGGGGCACATAAAGTGTTACAGAGCAATAACAGTCAAACTATTGATTATATTCAAAAAAGTTTCAGACAAATGTCTTAGGGATCGAGAGGGCCGTCATACTGGACCAGTCTATTTTTTTATCGGTGGAGGCGCTGAAGCTACGTCAAGGTCACCTCCACATTTTTAAATGGAATCATGTATTATTTTTTTTCGATAATATTATTGCCGATTTTAAGACGAATTCAACGATGTGCAACACAAGGTCATTCTAGTCATGCAAAGTATGAAAATAGTCGAAAATATAGAAAAATATCGGAATAATCACTTTCAAAGGATCGACTAACCTTGGTTTTCTGTTGACATATCAGTTAGTCACGGTTTACCTTCTAATGTGAGAACATTGAATCGCGAAAATGAACGAATTTCAAGAACCTTTTGATATGTTGATAGTGTTGGGCGAATGCCGTAAAAATTACAGAAACGCCTGAGATTTGTATGCGGCCCTATATCCGGATAGGCGACAAAAATCGCACATGGCTTTTAAGCGTTTAGCTGACAATTTCTATCGCTTCGGTGTGAAACAAGCACGAGTAAAACGTCCGCCGATTACTAATGAAAATAATGCGGCTGCTATGTTAGCTTTTGTTGCACTAAATCCACATTCGAGCAGCAGGCAAATGGAAAGAGAGAGTGGAATTAGTCGGCGATCATTACACCAGGAATTGTACGGCAATGACTTCCTAAATCGCGTTAATTTCTGTAATTGGATTCGTAGAAAAATGCGCACAGATGTTTCATTTTTGAGTCACGTGCTTTTTTCTGACGAATCTAACTTAACATGCATAATAACATGCATTACTAGGCAAATGAGAATCCTCGATGGATGAGAGCTGTACCATTTCAACATCCGTGGTCCGTTAATTGTTGGTGCGGCATTGTCAGCGATCACGTCATTGGTCCATATTTTTTTTAAGGTTGCTTGACTGGGCAAGTTTACGCAAACTTTCTGCAACACGTACTGCCTGAATTACTAGAAGACGTGCCCTTGTATGTTCGCATGAACATGTGGATGCAACACGACGGTGCACCACCCCATTATGCTCTGTGTTCAAGACAAGTGATGAATGAGATTTTTGGCGAAAAGTGGATAGGACGCGGCGGTCCTGTAGCTTGGCCACCTCGCTCACCAGATCTAACATCACCCGATTACTTTTTATGGGGGTTTATCAAAGATCGCGTAATGGCGGTAGCACCTACCACGACTGATGACGTTAAGGAAAGAATCCGCCGAGCTTGTACCGAAATTACACCACAAATGTTGGCTGAAGTTAGACGGTCTTTTCACCAGCGGATTAACAAGCGTTTACAAGTTGAGGGTCACCACTTCGAGCATCTTCTGTATGTAGACCGAAACCAAGGTTAGTCGATCCTTTGAAAGTGATTATTCCGATATTTTCGACTATTTTCATACTTTGCATGACTAGAATGACCAGGTCGTTGAATTCGTCTTAAAATCGGCCATAATATTATAGAAAAGAAATACATGATTCCATTTAAAAAAGTGAAGGTGACCTTGACGTAGCTTCAGCGGCTCTACCGACAAAAAAATAGAGTGGTCCAGTATGACGGCCCTCCCGATCCCTAAAACATTTGTCTGAAACTTTTTTGAATATAATCAATAGTTTGATTGTTATTGCTCTGTAACACTTTATGTGCCCCACCCTGTATATTGCTAGACTTATGAGGACATATAGATTGCTAGACTTGTTACAGCGTATACATTGCTAGACTTGTGAGGGCGTATACATTGTTAGACTTGTGAGGGCGTATCAATTGCTAGACTTGTGAGGGCGTATACATTGCTAGACTTATGAGGGCGTATATATTGCTAGACTTGTGATAGCGTATATATTGCTAGACATGTGAGGGCGTGTGCATTGCTAGAATTATGAGGGAACATATATATTCTAGACTTGTTAGAGCTACATTGCTAGACTTGTGAGAGCGTATATATTGCTAGACTTGTTAGGGCGACATTGCTAGACTTTTGAGAGCGTATACTTTGCTAGACTTATGAGAGCTAGATTGCTAGATTTGTGAGGGGGCTTTATATTGCTAGAATTGTGAGGGCTTATACATTGCTAGATTTGTGAGGGCGTATACATTGCTAGACTTGTGAGGGTGTGTACATTACTAAACTTGTAAGCGCGTCTACATTGCTAGACGTATGAGAACGTATATCAATAAACTACCAATCCTTTATATTCGTAGACTTATGAAAGCGTACATATACAGCTTTTGCACGTACATATACGCTCACCATTTCCTATTTACCTAGATGTCTATTCCTGCAGAACCTCAGAGAAATTATAGATTGCTAGACTTGTGACAGCGTATACATTGCTAGATTTGTGAGGGCGTATACATTGTTAGACTTGTGAGGGCATATATATTGCTAGACTTGTGATAGCGTATATATTGCTAGACTTGTGAGGGCGTCTACATTGCTAGACTTGTGAGGGGACGTATATATTGCTAGACTTGTTAGGGCTACATTGCTAGACTTGTGAGGGCGTCTACATTGCTAGACTTGTGAGGGGACGTATATATTGCTAGACTTGTTAGGGCTACATTGCTAGACTTGTGATAGCGTATATATTGCTAGACTTGTGAGCGCGTCTACATTGCTAGACTTGTGAGAGCGTAACAATTGCTAGACTTGCGAGGGCGTATAAATTGCTACACTTGTGAGGTCGTACATGTAGCTAGATTTGTGAGGGCGTATCAATTGCTAGACTTGTGAGGGCTTATATATTGCTAGACTTATGAGAGCATATACTTAGCTAGACTTGTAAAAGCGCATACTTTGCTAGACTTGTGAGGGGGCGTATATATTGCCATACTTGTGAGGTGGTATCAATTGCTAGACTTGTGAGGGCATATTAATTGCTAGACTTATGAGGGCGTATTAATTGCTAGACTTGTGAGGGCATATACATTGCTAGACTTGTAGGGCGTGTACATTACTAGACTTGTGAGCGCGTATACATTGCTAAGACGTAAGAGAGCGTATATCTACCAATCGTTTATATTCCTAGACTTGTGAAAGCGTACATATACAGCCTTTGCGCGTACATACACGCTCACCATTTTCTATTTACCTAGATGTCTGCTCCTGCAGAACCTAATGGTGCGCATTGTTTGCGCGAGCATGTGCATCTTCTCGAAATTGACCAAACCGTCCAGACAGGTCTTGTTGCCCTCGTGGGTGAAGGTCATGTCTTTGAGCAGCAGCGGCATGAAGGGCACAACGGGGGGCTGCAGCTTCCCGACGCTGAGTCGGTAGGCGCGGTGGTTGCGGCTCGGATCGATCAGCGACTCGAACTCGGTGAACAGCTTCCGGAACTTGGACGGCAGCTTCTCCCAAGTCATCGAGAGTCGCGACACCGCCACGTTGCTCAGTCCCATCACAATCGCGCAGAACGCGTTCAAGTTCTGATATTCCCTACAACTAATAATCATAATTTTAAATAGTTAGAAGACTTAGAATTGTTAGAATCCCATCCAGATCTTGAAATTAGTCTCTATTACTTAATTTAATATTTAATGAATTAATTGATTTAATTAGTCTTAAGCCCTTGACATACGAATAAAATGCGCGTTAACGTGTCCATACGTTAACGCGCATTTTATTCGCATGTCAAGGCGTTAAGATTAATTAAATCAATTAATTAATTAAATATTAAATTAATTAAGTAATAGACTAATTTCAAGATCTGGATGGGATTCTAACAATTTTAAGTCTATTCCAAGTATGTCAAGGGGTTAAGACTAATTAAATCAATAAATTAATTAAATATTAAATGTGATCTTGTGATACATGTGATCTTATCACATATACATGACGTCTTATCGTCATTGTATGTTAAGGGGTTAATACTTACTATGCGGCAAGTTTGATGAACTTCCTTAATATAGCGACGCGTTTGCTTAGACTGAGCGACATGCAGACCTCAGTGACGACCCAAAACTGGATCTCGTTGAACCTCCGCACGAAGACGTCCAGGTTTGCGGTGATCTGTCCGAAATGGTGCCGCCCGAACGTGTAATAAATCAGCTCGTACTCGTGAACGCACCTGCAACAGACGATAATTAGCGCGCAAAGCGCGAATCGGACCGAAAGCGCACCAGAACAGTTCCCAGTCGAACAGGGTCATGTAGTACGCCAACTCCTTCGTGCTGAAGAGCTCGATGTCCGCCTCAATACCTTGAGTTGCTTCCTCTTGTTCTGATAACGCAGTCTGTAAGAGATAACGGTGTATACATTTGATATGTTGTTTGTGAACGAACGTTCGCAACATTTGACATTTTAGCGTCAAATGTTAAATGCTGTCAAATGTCAAATTTAATTTATGTCTGCTTAAAGAACGTCACGCCGCGAGCCCGAGCAGTAAAACATTGCACAATCTGTATTTCATTCCACTTGCTCGGTTTACTGACAGTTGACACCTGTCAAATGTCAAATTTAACTTATGTCTGCTTACAGAATGTCACGCCGCGAGCCCGTGCAGTAAAACATTTCACAAACTGCATTTCATCCACTTGCACACTAAACTGCACGCTAAACTGCACGACAGTTGACAGCTGTCAAATGTAAAATTGGATAGAAGTGGATTAAAGCTGATTGAAAGCTGTTTAAAAGTGGTTTAAAGCAGCTGATTAAAAATGGATTAAAACTGATTAAAGCTGATTGAAAGCTGGTTCCACGCTTGTATGTAGCTAATAAGATACGGGGTTTGCTATCGACGGCAGACATTCAGTCACGTCTAACGGTAAATCAAAATAAAAAGAAATTGATTACCCTGTGTTTCATAAAATTCGATTCAGTTGAAAAAAGGGTTTAAACAACCATCACATAAATATTTTTTATCACGACGAGATGATTATTTCTCCGCTCGAGCACCGCTGATAAGATAGGGCTTTGTTATCTACGACATAAGCAGGGCTTTGTTATCTACGACAGACATCCGGTCGCGCCTATCGACAAGCCGGACAGTAAATCAAAATTTCAGCATGTGTATTAAAATAAACGCACAATTTCTAAGAAATTCAAATTGTTTTCAGCAGCAGACTAGGCGTAGATAAATTTCCGAGAAAATAATTAGACTGACATAATTTATAAGTTCCACGCTTGTATGTAGCTGATAAGATAGGGGGTTTGCTATCGAGGGCAGACATTGAGTCACGTCCAACGGTAAATCAAAATAAAAACGCAGATTATTTTCCGAGAAATTAATTAGTTTCACATGCGTTTACAGGCAAGTTGGTAATGAACGGCCCTTCTCACCGCGCATTTTTGAATATATCCTAACGCCATCTACACATCTACGCTCGGCCGCGTTCAGAACTACTGATAAATCGCGACGCCATCTACGCATACTCGCTCGGCCGCGTTCAGAGCTAGTATGTTGGGTCAGGGTCAGATCAAGACCAAGGTCAGGGTCAATGGTCAGGGACAGGGGTCAGGGTCAAAGCTCAGGGGCCAGAGGTCAGGGTCAAAGGTCAGAGTCAAGGCCAGGGTTCAAGGTCAAAGTCAGGGGTCCAGGTCAAGGTCAGAGGTTAAGATCAGGGGTCAAGGTCAAAGTCGTAGGAAAAGGAGTCGCCAGAACGTGACATATATCCCTACTATGATTTTCAATGAGCCAATCAAAATGATCCGTATGTATCACGTGATCAATGACTCATCCAGACAAGTTGAGACAGGCAAAATTGTTATCAGTGCCAGACTAGACCCGAGATTGAACCCGTGAAATTAATTAGCTTCACATACGTTTAAAGGCAAGTTGAGAATGAACGGCCCTCCTTACCGCGCATTTTTGAATATATCCTAACGCCATCTACACATCTACACTCGGCCGCATTCAGAACTACTAATTAATCGCGGCGCCATCTACACATACTCGCTCGGACACGTTCAGAACTATTTTGTACAGGATACCCATACGGGGTATACCATACCCATACCATATCCATACCCATACATTTGGACCCATAAGGGGCTTCGTGCTAGATTTGCATGTAAATCTCCATAAGGGGCATCGTGCTAGATTTACATATAATTTCCCCCATAAGGGGCTAGATTTACATATAATCCCCATAAGGTGGCGGTGGGTCTAGAAGGAACTATATTTCACTACTGTCAAATGTCAAATTTAACTTATGTCTGCTTAAAGAACGTCACGCCGCGAGCCCGTGCAGCAAAACATTTCACAAACTGCATTTCATTTCACTTGCACGCTAAACTGACAGTTGACAGCTGTCAAATCTAAAATTTTATGTATGTCTGCTCAAAGAACGTCACGCCGCGAGCCCGTGCAGTAAAACATTGCACAAACTGTATTTAATTTCACTTGCTCGCTCAACTGACAGTTGACACCTGTCAAATGTCAAATTTGACAATTGACAGCTGTTAAATGTCAAAAGCGACGTGTGACTGCTTAGAAAACGACAGGCGATGATCCCAAGCGGTCACCCATTCGAGCGCTCTCCTCGCACATTCACGCCTAACTTTCCGGTTGATGGACACTTAACGTCACACCGCAAGCCCGAGCAGTAAAACATTGCTCAAACTGTATTTCATTCCACTTGCTCGCTTTACTGTTGACACCTGCCAAATGTCAAATTTAACTTATGTCTGTTTAAAGAACGTTACGCCGCGAGCCCGTGCAGCAAAACATTTCACAGACTGCATTTCATTTCACTTGCACGCTAAACTGACAGTTGACAGCTGCCAAATAAAAAATTGCACGTATGCCTGCTCAAAGAACGTCACGCTGCGAGCCTAAGCAGTAAAACATTGCACAAACTGTATTTCATTTCACTTGCTCGCTCAACTTACAGTTGACACCTGTCCAATGTCAAATTTGACTATGTGCTTAGAGAACATCACGACAATTGAAACCTGTTAAATGTCAAAAGCAACGTGTGACTGCTTAGAAAACGACAGGCGATGATCCCGAGCGGTCATCCATTCGAGCGCTCTCCTCGCACATTCACACTTAACTTTCCAACATTTTCTCGGTTGATTGACAGTCGACACTTATAAAAAAAGCAATTGCACAACCGGTGTTTCATCCCTGACGTGGCAGTTACCTGACTACTGTCGAAACCTGAACTGATAGTTGACAGCTGTCAAATGTCAAATTTAATTTATGTCTGCTTAAAGAACGTCACGTCGCGAGCCCGAGCAGTAAAACATTGCACAAACTGTATTTCATTCCACTTGCTCGCTTTACTGACAGTTGACAACTGTTAAATTTAACTTATGTCTGCTTAAAGAACGTCACGCCGCGAGTCCGTACAGTAATACATTTCACAAACTGCATTTCATTTCACTTGCACGCTAAACTGACAGTTGACAGCTGTCAAATATAAAATTTGACGTATGCCTACTCAAAGAACGTCACGCTGCGAGCCTGAGCAGTAAAACATTGCACAAACTGTATTTCATTTCACTTGCTCGCTCAACTGACAGTTGACACATGTCAAATGTCAAATTTGACGTATGTCTGCTTAGAGAACGTCACGAAAATTGAAACCTGTTAAATGTCAAAAGCGACGTGACTGCTTAGAAAACGACAGGCGGTGATCCCGAGCGGTCACCCATTCGAGCGCTCTCCTCGCACATTCACGCTAACTTTCCAACTTTTTCTCGGTTGATTGACAGTCGACACTTATAAAAAAAGCAATTGCACAACCGGTGTTTTATCCCTGAGGTGGCAGTTACCTGACTACTGTCAAAACCTGAACTGATAGTTGACAGCTGACAAATGTCAAATTTAATTTATGTATGCTTAAAAAACGTCACGCCGCGAGCCCGAGCAGTAAAACATTGCACAAACTGTATTTCATTCCACTTGCTCGCTTTACTGACAGTTGACAACTGTTAAATTTAACTTATGTCTGCTTAAAGAACGTCACGCCGCGAGTCCGTACAGTAATACTTTTCACAAACTGCATTTCATTTCACTTGCACGCTAAACTGACAGTTGACAGCTGTCAAATATAAAATTTGACGTATGCCTACTCAAAGAACGTCACGCTGCGAGCCTGAGCCGTAAAACATTGCACAAACTATATTTCATTTCACTTGCTCGCTCAACTGACAGTTGACACATGTCAAATGTCAAATTTGAGGTATGTCTGCTTAGAGAACGTCACGACAATTGAAACCCGTTAAATGTCAAAAGCGACGTGACTGCTTAGAAAACGACAGGCGGTGAGCCCGAGCGGTCACCCATTCGAGCGCTCTCCTCGCACATTCACGCTTAACTTTCCAACTTTTTCTCGGTTGATTGACAGTCGACACTTATAAAAAAAGCAATTGCACAACCGGTGTTTCATCCCTAACGTGGCAGTTACCTGACTACTGTCGAAACCTGAACTGATAGTTGACAGCTGTCAAATGTCAAATTTAATTTATGTCTGCGAGCCCGAGCAGTAAAACATTGCACAAACTGTATTTCATTCCACTTGCTCGCTTTACTGTTGACACCTGTTAAATGTCAAATTTAACTTATGTCTGCTTAAAGAACGTCACGCCACGAGCCCGTGCAGTAAAACATTTCACACACTGCATTTCATTTCACTTGCACGCTAAACTGACAGTTGACAGCTGTCAAATATAAAATTTGACGTATGCCTGTTCAAAGAACGTCACGCTGCGAGCCTGATCAGTAAGGCATTGCACGAACTGTATTTCATTTCACTTGCTCGCTCAACTGACAGTTGACAACTGTCAAATGTCAAAATTGACGTATGTCTGCTTAGAGAACGTCACGACAATTGAAACCTGTTAAAAGTCAAAAGCGACGTGTGACTGCTTAGAAAACGGCAGGCGATGATCCCGAGCGGTCACCCATTCGAGCGCTTTCCTCGCACATTCACGCTTAACTTTTTCTCGGTTGATTGACAGTCGACACTTAAAAAAAACAATTGCACAACCGGTGTTTCATCCATGACGTGGCAGTTACCTGACTACTGTCAAAACCTGAACTGACAGTTGACAGCTGTCAAATGTGAAATTTAATTTATGTCTGCTTAAAGAACGTCATGCCGCAAGCCCGAGCAGTAAAACATTGCACAAATTGTATTTCATTCCACTTGCTCGCCTTACTGACAGTTGACACATGGCAAATGTCAAATTTAACTTATGTCTGAGCAGTAAAACATTGCACAAACTGTATTTCATTCCACTTGCTCGCCTTACTGACAGTTGACACCTGTCAAATGTCAAATTTAACTTATGTCTGCTTAAAGAACGTAACGCCGCGAGCCCGTGCACTTATGTCTGCTTACAGAACGTCACGACAATTCACACCTGTGAAATGTCAAAATTGTTTTTGAACGAACGGGTTAAATTGAACGGGTCGGATCGATTTCATATTAATTGAACGATCGTTCACAATGAAACGGAACATTTTACGAGTTGTTTGTGAACGAACGGGTTAAATTGAACGGGTCAGATCGAGTCTAATTTAATTGCATGATCGTTCGCAATGACACGGATCAATCAACGAATGGAAAGGAACATTTTACAGTTGTTTGTGAACGGACGGGTTAAATTGAACGGGTCGGATCGATTTCAATTTAATTGAACTATCGTTCGCAATGAAACGGATCAATAGACCAATGCAAAGGAACATTTTACATTTGTTTGTGAATGAATGGGTTAAATTGAACGGGTCGGATCGATTTCATATTAATTGAACGATCATCCGCAATGAAACGGAACATTTTACGCGTTGTTTGTGAACGAACGGGTTAAATTGAACGGGTCAGACCGATTTAAATTTAATTGAACGCATTAGTTCGCAATGAAATGGATCAATCAACGAATGGAAAGGATTTGAACGATCGTTCGTAAAAGAACGAAATTCAAAATCGTTTCTCACGTTGCCATGATTAATTGTTGCACTTACCAGAGCGTCCAGATGATCCTTGGGCGTGACGAAAATGCGTCCGTTCAAAGTTAACGCCGTTGGTATGCTGATGTCGTTGTCCTTGAACACGACCCGTTCCCCATTCGACTTGACCTCGACTAACAGCAGCTCGTCGGTCGCGCGCAGTTTCAATTTGTCGGCGGCAAAAACCTTGATCGTCTCCGCCGTGCTGTCCACCGGCAAACGCAACGTGCAGTACGTATGGTCAGCGCAATAAACACGAAATATTACTGGAAATAACAACAACAGAGTCACTTGAGTTCTTGTCCTTAACCCTTAACCACCTGCCATACGTCTCAGGTGAGAAAATTACTGCTACTTTGGGTCTGAGAGACGTATGTCAGGTGGTTAGGTGTTAATATCGCGACTTACTGTCGTCCTGTTCCTTTATCATCGTTCTTATGTTGTCGTCGTTCCCGCTGAACAGACTAATCGGTTGACCTAGAGGTGGAAGCTTCCAACGTTGGTTTTCATGTGCTTTCTGGTCTTCTTGATGTCTAAACATAATAAAATTGAAGAGAGCATGCGCGTAGACAGGGTTTAGTTTCGGGGGGGTTTAGAAAATATTTCGGGGCGAGGTTTGCACAAATGCACCAATTTACTTTCTAAAGCCTCCCATACACGTGCGAACAATTTGTGCAAATTCGGTGTTTGTGTAAACAGTTTGAATGGTTGCGCAAACTGTTTGAGTAAAATCGGTCAGGATCGAAATAATTTGTACAGATACTCCTTGTTTGCGTACTTGTTTGCCGTGTATGGTACGGTTTGTGCAAACTTTGGGTTAGTCAACTCCTGCTCCTAGACACTGTCAGGCAGTTTCCTTTCTATTTCGTGGTTGAAAACGTAGTTTCAGAACCAACACTTGACCCACACTCTTTTTCTTTTAACTATTCATTTCTCAGCCACTAGGGCCAGAATAATGGCGGTACAGCAATCGTCCGTATCTGACATGTTCAACGAACAACACCACAAATCGAAATGATGTTTGCGCAATAGGTTGCTACGTGTATGTGCTAGCGTATGTACAAACAGGCGTTTGTACAAACACCGAATTTGGGCAAATTGTTCGCCCGTGTATGGGGGGCTTACAACTGACGCACAAGGGTTCCAAAACTCTACATCTACCATGCTCTCTTGAAGATAGTCGTCTCTACTCGTCCCTCCTGATTTCAATATAATATTTATGTTATATTTTGCATATTTCGGAGGGGTTTGAACCCCCAGACCCCCCCCTCTGGTTACGCCCATGGAAGAGAGTAGGGAAAGATCCTATGTTCTGGAACTTCCACCTCCACTTCCGGTCAACAAACAACAACCCCACGCGTGGGACTACATAGACCTCACACCCTGTTTACCGTGGGGTTATATAGACCTCACACCCTGTTTAACGTGGGGTTATATAGACCTCACACCCTGTTTAACGTGGGGTTACATAGACCTCACACTCATTTCGTATGTTAAAGCTGATTAAAAGCTGATACAGCCGGAAGTGGAGGTGGAGGTTCCAGTACATAGGATCTTTCCCTACTGAAGAGCTAAATGGATTACATTTCTCCCATACATTTTAACCTTAAGCCCGCTCCACACTCTTGCGGAGTATCTTCGACGAGGATACTCGCCGAAGTTGTTCGAGGCGAGGAACTAGACGGAGGAGGCATCTACACTCTCGTCTTACCTCGCGAGGACCTCAGTGCCATAACTGACACCGAACAGATGGTAGCTGCTGCTGCAACTATTTGTGTGTATAATATATAGGAAAGGACGAGTAAACACGAGAGTGTAGACGTGATACTCTCCCTTCCTCCTTTTACGAAAAACCGCTTCATGAAGCGAAGTTAGCCAAGGCGACGCGAGGAAGCACAAGGACCGAGTAACCTGACCACACTCTCGTTCCTCGCTCAACTCCGTGCTACTTCGCGAGAGTGTGGAGCGGGCATTAAACTAGTTTTGTCTTGTCTCTCTAGTCTAATCTATTTAATATATGTCATGTTACCTTCTGAGTTGCGTCATAACGTGATGCATCATCGAAGCGTCCTCTTGCAGTTCACTGAATTGTATGAAATCGGCTTCCACTTCGCCGGCCAAGTCCTCCAAAAATTCGACGGCCGATTCGTCTTCAAACACGGGATACCTGACCGTGACCACCCACCTGTAAATGAAATGAACGACGCGCTTCTTGCACGCCAGCAGGAAATCGCGGTCCTGGTTCGGCGACTCCAGCCGATAAGTAAGAATCGTTAAGGAATAATAAGCAATATCTGCATGGAATTTGTTGTTACTGTTTGAAAAGGATATTGTCTGTCTAATTCATCGACGAGTTGGTGTGTGGGCATAAACACGATGTGAGTGAGCAGAAAGTCCTCGAGGAAAGGATCCTGGTTGCTGAGCTGCCCTCCCAGGCTGTTCCTGCTGTCCAGACGCGTCTCCAGCAGATGCTCCAGCATTTTCTGCGGCGTTCCGGCCATCACCGTGTACCTACAAACATGAGATTGCTGAGTCAATAGACCTTTTTACAATTAGTTAACCCTTTGGGTACATTTGGCGGCTGAGGCTCGTCACGCATATGTTTCACTTGTTTAGCATTCTCTAAATAAATACGTACCCAAAGCGTTAAGCGCATGCGCGTCCGCCATGTTTTAAAGGCGAGAATATGAAAGTTTCGGGCAAAGTTTGTTATTTTCACTGGTTACACGTCAAAAAGTGCCCGAAAAACAGGCGAAAAAATTTCAACTATGAAAAGGTCTATTACTTGAAATGCGAGAAAGCGGTTTTTGACTGCGGCGAGATCTTCTCCAGCACGAGGACGTCCTTGCCGTGCTCCTTCAGTCGAACCGTGTTCGCCTCCACGTCGCGCAATATTCGATTGAAATTCTCCTTGTCCACGCGAAGAAAATGGCAATTGTTCTCCCTCAACACTATAGTTGCAGCCCTAAACAAAAATAACAGATATTAAGAAAATGGAATGGATTGTCTTATCTAGTCTCGTCTAATCTCGTTATAATAATAATAATAATATTGGTATAGTCTCATCTAGTCTCGTCTAGTCTCGTATAGTCTCGTCTAGTATCGTATAGTCTCATCTAGTATCGTCTAGTTTCGTATAGTCTCATCCAGTCTCGTATAGTCTCGTCTAGTATCGTCTAGTCTCGTATAATCTCATCTAGTCTCGTCTAGTTTCGTATAGTCTCATCTAGTCTCGTCTAGTATAGTCTAGTCTCGTATAATCTCATCTAGTATCGTCTAGTCTCGTATAGTCTTATCTAGTCTCGTCGAGTATCGTCTAGTTTCGTATAGTCCAAGGGTCGGCAACCGGTTTTAAGTAGAGCCATCTTCCTTAAAAAAAAATGAACAAATCTTATACAAGAGCCTCAGGGATGATGGTATAAAAAAATCACAATCAGAAAAAAATTTACGAGTGAATTGATGAAGAGATTTGTTTTATAGATCAGGTACGTCACTTGAGGTATTTAGATTCAAAACAACTTTAAATCTAAAGACCGGAATTCAAAAATGAGGGCCCAACACATATTCTGCTCACAATAATATATAAATCAAACAAATCTGCTCACAATAATATATAGACCCGCAAATTGATAAGATTTCAAATGCCACCGGCTTGAATTAATTGTAGCTTTCAATCTCTTCGAAAATTTGGAGTTTGAAAGTTTTGAAAGTTTCATGAAATTATAAATAAAATTTCATCTTTCAAGATAGATTTCAAAAAAAGTGTGATTTCTAAAAGGGAATTCGAAGTGTCGTCTCGTCGTTCTCGCAACTTCTTATTGAGATTGTTAAGATGCGCTCTCTGATTTCAGTAGCAAAATATATTATTTGTAAACAGTCCTGTTGAGGAGAAAAGGCTTAGAGTTAAATGATGGTTTACCACCAAGCATTCGCAGTCTTTGGCGAAGCCACCAAGCATTCGAAGACAATGAAAATGTGTCAATATGTTCGATATATTGACTGAAACATTGAAGAACATTTTCGAAATGACTTCATGTTTTTGCAACGATTTAATTGACTATTTTTAGTACCAGTCCATTATTACTCTTATTTATTTGCCCACTAAAATGAATACATTAATAAGTAAATTATAGTATATTCATCCTTATGCGATTAATACAATAGTGTGTAAAAGTACTCATATCGTGCGTAAAAGTCTAAATCAAATGGAGTTTCATTATTAAACGATTTCTGTTTGTTGTTACTATGGCAACAAATCGTGTCACTAAACAAAAAACATACCCACATCGTGCGTAAAAGTCCAATCTAAATCAAATGGAGTTTCATTATTAACCGATTTCTGTTTGTTGTTACTATGACAACAACTCGTGTCACTAAACAATAAACATAACCACATCGTGCGTAAAAGTTCAATCTAAATCAAATAGAGTTTCATTATTAAACGATTTTTGTTTGTTGTTACTATAGCAACAACTCGTGTCACTAAACAAAAAACAGACGTAGTAAAAATAAATTTTCTGATGAATATTAAAATTGAATTCATTTTGAATGTGTCTCGGCTTCTAAGTCTGGGTTTATAGATTAAATCTAGGTTAGGTTAGGTTTACCTAGATTTCATCGACAACGACCAAATAATGTTCCCGTCACTGTGCGTTTTTACTAGTTAGAAATTGTTGCCAAGGAGACTCATTGCGATTAAACCATTTAAACTTCGCAACTCATGCAAAAAAACCCCTCTTCACACACTTGTATCATAAACTACTATTTAAATCTTGACAGGAAATGTTTGCGTACACAGCAGCATCTCTTGATGTATAATGCAATGAAAGGTGAAAATACTGTTCCTATGTTATTTAAAGAATCGAATGTAATTTTTCTAAACGTCTCGCAATCTCTATTTTAATCTCGTATAGTCTCATCTAGTCTCGTCTAGTATCGTCTAGTTTCGTATAGTCTCGTCTAGTATCGTCTAGTCTCGTATAGTCTCATCTAGTCTCGTCTAGTTTCGTATAGTCTCATATAGTCTCGTATAGTCTCGTCTAGTCTCGTATAATCTCATCTAGTCTCGTCTAGTATCGTCTAGTCTCGTATAGTCTCGTCTATTATCGTCTAGTCTCGTATAGTCTCATCTAGTCTCGTCTAGTTTCGTATAGTCTCATCTAGATCTCGTATAGTCTCGTCTAGTCTCGTATAATCTCATCTATTCTCGTCTAGTATCGTCTAGTCTCGTATAGTCTCATCTAGTCTCGTAGATTATCGTCTAGTCTCATCTAGTCTCGTCTAGTATCGTATAGTCTCGTATAGTCTCGTCTATTATCGTCTAGTCTCGTGTAGTCTCGTCTAGTATCGTCTAGTCTCGTATAGTCTCATCTAGTCTCGTCTAGTATCGTCTAGTTTCGTATAGTCTCATATAGTCTCGTCTAGTATCGTCTAGTCTCGTATAATCTCATATAGTCTCGGCTAGTATCGTCTAGTCTCGTATCTTCTTCTTATTGTGCCATATCCTCAGTGGACGTTGGCGATCAATATGGCCCATCGGATTCGATCCACAGCCGATATGAACAAGTCAACCGATGTTCTTCCGGTCCATTGTAGCAGATTCTTCAACCAGGAGATCCGTCGTCTTCCCTGTGACCTCTTCCCCTCGATTTTTCCCTGCATGATGAGTTGAAGTAGCCTATATCTGTTGCTGTTTCTCATGATATGGCCAAAGTATGACAGTTTTCTGTGTTTGACTGTTGTGAGCAGTTCTCTGTCCTTCTGCATGCGTAGGAGTATGGTTTCGTTGCTAACATGGTGGGTCCAGGAAACGCGAAGCATTCGACGATAGCACCATGCTTCGAAGGCCTCCAGTCGCATACTAGTTGCCTCGGAGAGTGTCCATGCCTCCACTCCATACAAAAGCTTAGAGAAGACGTAGCATCTAAGTATGCGTGTTCGAAGATGGATGTTTAAGCGCATGTTACACAAAACATTCTTCATTTGGTTAAATGTAGAACGTGCCTTCTCTATGTTGATCTTTACTTCACGACTATGATCCCATTGGTCATTGAGGTTTACACCCAAGTACGATATTGATGGTACTCTCTGTAGTTGGGCCCCATTTACCAGGAATTGGGCATTAGACGCATTTTTGCTGACGATTAGAATTTTTGTCTTTGCCACATTCAATCGCATATTAAGTGGTTCGCATGCCTCTACTACTTTATCAATCAGTCTCTGTAGTCCTTCGGCACTGTCGGCAATTAGTACAGAGTCGTCTGCATACCTTAAGTTATTAATTATTTCCCCGTTTATCTTTATCCCAATCTGTTCTTCTTCGAGTGCATTCTTAAAAAGGTTTTCTGCGTATCGGTTAAACAGTAGCGTGGATAGTACGCAGCCCTGTCTGACACCTTGTTCTACTGGAAATTCCTTTGACATTATATTTTCCACACGAACACATGCTGTTTGTTGTCTGTACAGATTGTTGATTATTCGTGCATCTCTGTCATCTATTCCTGATTGCTTTATGGTTTCTGTTAGCAAATCATGGTTAACCCTATCGAATGCCTTTTCGAAGTCGATAAAACACGTGAAAACATCGCAATTCACGTCTCTTGCTCTCTGAATCAGAACACTCAGACCAAAAAGGGCATCTCTAGTCCCCAATCCACTCCTAAACCCAAATTGCGTCTCGCTAATGTCTTCTTCTAGTTTTTGATATATTCGTTCGTAAATAATCTTAAGAAAGACCTTCATGAAGTGACTTGTTAGACAGATAGTTCTATAGTCTTCGCATTGTTTAGCTCTCGTATAGTCTCATCTAGTCTCGTCTAGTATCGTCTAGTCTCGTATAGTCTCATCTTGTCTCGTCTAGTATCGTCTAGTTTCGTATAGTCTCATCTAGTCTCGTATAGTCTCGTCTAGTCTCGTATAATCTCATCTAGTCTCGTCTAGTCTCGTATAGTCTTATCTAGTCTCGTCTATTATCGTCTAGTCTCGTATAGTCTCGTCTAGTCTCGTCTAGTTTCGTATAGTCTCATCTAGTCTCGTCTAGTCTAGTATAATCTCATCTAGGCTCGTCTAGTATCGTCTAGTCTCGTATAGTCTCATCTAGTCTCGTCTATTATCGTCTAGTCTCGTATAGTCTCATCTAGTCTCGTCTAGTTTCGTATAGTCTCATCTAGTCTCGTATAGTCTCGTCTACTCTCGTATAATCTCATCTAGTCTCGTCTAGTCTCGTATAGTCTCATCTAGTCTCGTCTATTATCGTCTAGTCTCGTATAGTCTCATCTAGTCTCGTCTAGTTTCGTATAGTCTCATCTAGTCTCGTATAGTCTCGTCTAGTCTCGTATAATCGCATCTAGTCTCGTCTAGTATCGTCTAGTCTCGTATAGTCTCATCTAGTCTCGTCTATTATCGTCTAGTCTCGTATAGTCTCATCTAGTCTCGTCCAGTATCGTCTAGTCTCGTATAGTCTCGTCTAGTATTGTCTGGTTTCGTCTTGTCTCGCCTTGTCTCGTCTTGACTCGTCTAGTTACGTCTACTCTTGTTTAGTTTCTCCTAGTCTCATCTAGTTTTGATACAACCTTATCCAGTTTTGTCTAATCTTATCCAATCTTATCTAATCTTATCTAATCTTGTCTAACCTTGTCTAATCTTGTCTTGAAAAAGCTTCAACTCGTAAATGTATGAATCTTAACTAACAATAATATTGTTCGTGTAGACTTTAGGATGCAACAGATCGATTGGAAAGGTTAGTGACCTAATCTAACCAGTAGGGAAAGATGATATGTTCAGGAACTTCCTCACTCCTCATCAGGTCTATGTAGCCCCACTCTAAAGAGGGTGTGAGGTCTACATAACCCCACGCTAAACAGGGTGTGAGGTCTATATAGCCTCACGCTAAACAGGGTGTGAGGTCTATGTAACCCCAAGCTAAAGAGACTTGTTTAACGTGCGGTTACATAGACCTCACACCCTGTTTAGCGTGGTGTTACATAGACCTCACACCCTCTTTTGCGTGAGGCTACATACACCTCACATCCTCTTTAGCGTGGGGTTACATAGAACTCACATATTCTTTGGCGTGGGGCAACATAGACCTCGCACGCTCTTTAGCGTGAGGCTACATAGACCTCACACCTTCTTTCGCGTAGGGCTACATAGAGCTCACACCCTGTTTAGCGAGGGGTTACATAGACCACAGACCCTCTTCAGCGTGGGGTTACATAAACCTATTGAGGAGTGAGGAGGTTCTAGAAAATATCATCTTTCACTACTCTAACCTAACCTAAAAACAAGATTGTATGTGTAGACTTTAAAATGAAACCCCCAAGCTAAAGAGGGTGTGAGGTCTATATAACCCCACGCTAAGGAGGGTGTGAGGTCTATGTAACCCCTAGCTAAAGAGACCTCACACCCTATTTAGCGTGGGGTTACGTAGACCCCACACCCTGTTTAGCGTGGGGTTATATAGACCTCTCACTTTGTTTAGCGTGGGGTTTGATAGACCTCACACCCTCTTTAGCGTCGCGCAACATAGACCTCACACCCTATTTAGCGTGGGACTACATAGACCTCACACCCTGTTTAGCGTGGGGTTACATAGACCTCACATCCGTTTTGGCGTGGGGCTACATAGACCTCACACCCTGTTTCGCGTGGGGTAAACCACGTGGCAGATTTTAGAATGAAACAGATCGATTGGGAAGGTTCGTCGTGGATTGTTGTTTGATGGGGAGGTTGTTTTGGGGTTGTTACCTCGGGGCGTCATTTATTAGGGCCAGCTTGCCGAAGTCGTCGCCTTCTTGTAGGGTGGTGACTGTGCCCTTGCCGTGGATCACAACGTCGACGGATCCTCGCAGGATGATGTACCAGGAGCGACCTTCGTCTCCCTGATGGAAGACTGGCGAACATTGAGAACAAATAATTACAATTTGTTGCAAATTAATTGTTTAATTAGTATTTAACGAAATATTTATCTTGGAAAATCCTCTATTTTTTTAGTTTTTGGCAAATTTAGGAAAAGATTGTTAGACAAATTTTGACAAATTTAGGAAAAAATTGTTAGGCAAATTTTGGCAAATTTAGGTTAGGTTAGGTTAAATCCTCTTTTTTGTAGTTTTTGGCAAATTTAGGAAAAGATTGTTAGGCAAATTTTGGCAAATTTAGGAAAAGAAAAAGATTCTCATCATTCTAAATCATTTTTAGAAAAAGATTTTCGAAAACTTAAGTTGGAACTTACGAACTGCGCTCGACCTGGGATGGGCTTCGAAGATCAAGACCGCCGCCAATTCACGCTTCACCGAATTCGTGAGATGAGCCAAAGCTCGAATATGCAACAGCTCGTCGTAGATCGTTTCCAAATCATCCGGACTCCTATCGTGACTTCTGCAAAATAATAATTCACAAATTAAATAATATACGGAATAATCTCGATAATCCGACACATATGGGACCAGACAACCGCCCGATTATCAGAAAGAGTGGTGGGAGGTAAGAGCGCGAGCGGTCTCCAGACTGCCGGATTACTGAACGTGTCGTCCGATTAACCAACGGCCGTGAAATTGATTGGTTTTCTCTGATCTTGTCCGCTATTGCCTGCTCCTGTCTGTTCTTGTCTGCTGCTATCTGCTTTTGTCTGTCATTTTTGTCTTGTTTGTCTCATCTAATCTTATCAGGTCTTGTCGTGCCATATTTACCTCCTTTCAGTTGACAGAACTTGTCAATATTATCTGTATGGGTTTCAATATTTACTGTCAATATTTACTGTCAAATGCTTCTTTCCAGTTGACAAAACTTGATATAATCGGTATGGAAGTAAATATTTACTGTCAATAATTGTCAATATTTTCTGTCAAATGCTTCCTTAAAGTTGACAAAACTTGATATAATCTGTATGGATGTCAATATTTATTGTCAATAATTGTCAATCATTGTTCTCAAATGTTGTCAATACCTCGTTTCAATTGATAGAACTTGATCTAATCTGGTTGGATTTCAATATTTAATGTCAATATTGACTGTCAAATGCTTCCTTTTAGTTGACAAAACTTGTTATAATCTGTATGGATGTCAATATTTATTGTCAATAATTGTCAATCATTGTTTCCAAATGTTGTCAATACCACGTTTCAGTTGATAGAACTTGATATAATCTGGATGGAGTTCAATATTTACTGTCAATATTTACTGTCAAATGCTTCCTTCCAGTTGACAAAACTTGATATAATCTGTATGGATGTCAATATTTATTGTCAATAATTGTCAATCATTGTTCTCAAATGTTGTCAATACCTCGTTTCGGTTGATAGAACTTGTTATAATATTAATGGATTTCAATATTTACTGTTAATATTTACTGTCAAATGCTTCTTTCCAGTTGACAAAATTTGATATAATCTGTATGGATGTCAATATTTATTGTCAACAATTGTCAATCATTGTACCCAAATGTTGTCAATACCTCGATTGAGTTGATATAACTTGATATAATCTGGATGGATTTCAATATTTACTGTCAAACGCTTCCTTCCAGTTGTCAAAACTTGATAT
Source organism: Phosphuga atrata (assembly GCA_944588485.1). Lineage (NCBI taxonomy): Eukaryota > Metazoa > Arthropoda > Insecta > Coleoptera > Silphidae > Phosphuga > Phosphuga atrata. Next base: position 67,758,779 of record OX155900.1, read on the forward strand.
AATATGTATGGATGTCAATATTTATTATCAATAATTGTCAATTATTGTTCTCAAATGTTGTCAATACCTCGTTTCAGTTGATAGAACTTGATATAATCTGGATGGATTTCAATATTTACTGTCAATATTAACTGTCAAACGCTTCCTTCCAGTTGAAAAAACTTGATATAATCTGTATGGATGTCAATATTTATTGTCAACAATTGTCAATCATTGTCCCCAAATGTTGTCAATACCTCGATTGAGTTGATATAACTTGATATAATCTGGATGGATTTCAATATTTACTGTCAAACGCTTCCTTCCAGTTGTCAAAACTTGATATAATCTGTATGGATGTCAATATTTATTGTCAATAATTGTTCTCAAATCTTGTCAATACTTCGTTTCAGTTGATAGAATTTGATATAAAATGGATATATTTCAATATTTACTGTCAATAATTGTCAATATTTACTTCCAAATGCTTCCTTTCAATTGACAAAACTTGTTATAATCTGCATGGATGTCAATATTTACTGTCAATAATTGTCAATATTTACTGTCAAATGCTTCCTTTCAGTTGACAAGACTTGATATAATCTGTAAGGATGTCAATATTTACTGTCAATAATTGTCAATATTTACTGTCAAATGCTTCCTCTAAATTGACAAAATTTAATATAATCTGTATGGATGGATGGATGTGAATATTTACTGTCAATAATTGTCAATATTTACTTCCAAATGCTTCCTTTCAATTGACAAAACTTGTTATAATTTGTAGGTATGTCAATATTTACTGTCAATAATTGTCAATATTTACTGTCAAATGCTTCCTCTAAATTGACAAAACTTAATATAATCTGTATGGATGGATGGATGTGAATATTTACTCTCAATAATTGTCAATAGTTACTGTCAAATGCTTCCCTTTCAATTGACAAAACTTGTTATTATCTGCATGGATGTCAATATTTACTGTCAATAATTGTCAATATTTACTGTCAAATGCTTCCTCTCAATTGACAAAACTTAATATAATCTGTATGGATGGATGTGAATATTTACTGTCAATAATTGTCAATATTTACTGTCAAATGCCTCCTTCAATTGACAAAACTTGTTATAATCTGTAGGGATGTCAATATTTACTGTCAATAATTGTCAATATTTACTGTCAAATGTTTCGTTTCAGTTAACAAAACTTGTTATAATCTGCATGGATGTCAATATTTACTGTCAATAATTGTCAATATTTACTGTCAAATGCTTCCTCTCAATTGACAAAACTTAATATAATCTGTATGGATAGATGGATGTGAATATTTACTGTCAATAATTGTCAATATTTACTCTCAAATGCTTCCTTTCAATTGACAAAACTTAATATAATCTGTATGGATGGATGGATGTGAATATTTACTCTCAATAATTGTCTATATTTACTTCCAAATGCTTCCTTTCTATTGACAAAACTTGTTATAATTTGTAGGGATGTCAATATTTACTGTCAATAATTGTCAATATTTACTGTCAAATGCTTGCCTTTCAATTGACAAAACTTGTTATAATCTGCATGGATCTCAATATTTACTGTCAATAATTGTCAATATTGACTGTCAAATGCTTCCTCTCAATTGACAAAACTTAATATAATCTGTATGGATAGATGGATGTGAATATTTCCTGTAAATAATTGTCAATATTTACTTTCAAATGCATCCTTTCAATTGACAAAACTTGTTATAATCTGTAGGGATGTCAATATTTACTGTCAATAATTTTCAATATTTACTGTCAAAAGCTTCCTCTCAATAGACAAAACTTAATATAATCTGCATGGATGGATGGATGTGAATATTTACTGCCAATAATTGTCAATATTTACTCTCAAATGCTTCCTTTCAATTGACAAAACTTAATATAATCTGTATGGATGGATGGATGTGAATATTTACTCTCAATAATTGTCAATATTTACTGTCAAATGCTTCCCTTTCAATTGATAAAACTTGTTATAATCTGCATGGATGTCAATATTTACTGTCAATAATTGTCAATATTTACTGTCAAATGCTTCCCTTTCAATTGATAAAACTTGTTATAATCTGCATGGATGTCAATATTTACTGTCAATAATTGTCAATATTTACTGTCAAATGCTTCCTCTCAATTGACAAAACTTAATATAATCTGTATGGATGGATGGATGTAAATATTTACTCTCAATAATTGTCAATATTTACTGTCAAATGCTTCCCTTTCAATTGACAAAACTTGTTATAATCTGCATGGATGTCAATATTTACTGTCAATAATTGTCAATATTTACTGTCAAATGGTTCCTCTCAATTGACAAAACTTAATATAATCTGTATGGATGGATGTGAATATTTACTGTCAATAATTGTCAATATTTACTGTCAAATGCTTCCTTTCACTTGAAAAAACTTGTTATAATCTGTAGGGATGGATGTGAATATTTACTGTCAATAATTGTCAATATTTACTGTCAAATGCTTCCTTTCAATTGACAAAACTTGTTATAATCTGTATGGATGTAAGTATTTACTGTCAATAATTGTCAATATTTACTGTCAAATGCTTCCTTTCAGTTGAAAAAACTTGTTATAATCTGTAGGGATGGATGTGAATATTTACTGTCAATAATTGTCAATATTTGCTGTCAAATGCTTCCTTTCAGTTGAAAAAACTTGTTATAATCTGTAGGGATGGATGTGAATATTTACTGTCAATAATTGTCAATATTTACTGTCAAATGCTTCCTTTCAGTTGAAAAAACTTGTTTTAATCTGTAGGGATGTCAATATTTACTGTCAATAATTGTCAATATTTACTGTCAAATGCTTCCTTTCAATTGACAAAACTTGTTATAATCTGCATGGATGTGAATATTTACTGTCAATAATTGTCAAAATTTATTGTCAAATGCCTCCTTCAATTGACAAAACTTGTTATAATCTGCAGGGATGTGAATATTTACTGTCAATAACTGTCAATATTTACTGTCAAATGCTTCTTTTCAATTGACAAAACTTGTTATAATCTGTAGGGATGTCAATATTTACTGTCAATAATTGTAAATATTAACTGTCGAATGCTTCCTTTCAATTGACAAAACTTGTTATAATCTGTATGGATGTAAATATTTAATGTCAATAATTGTCAATATTTTCTGTCAAATGCTTTAAGTCTTTAAGTTGACAAGACTTGATATAATCTGTAAAGAATTGTCAATAATTCTTGTTCTTATCTGCTCTTATCTGTCATTTTTGTCTTGTCTGTCTCATCGTATCTAGTCTTATTATTTCTATCTGTTTTAATCAAATTCTTATCAAATCTTTCTTATAAACGTTCCTGATATGGAACGTCGTTAGTTCACCTAGAACTTGGTAAATTAGTTTTATCTGTTTAATGCCTCACGATTTCCTTAATATCATCCGCATCACGGCGTCGGGTCCGCGATTAATTAACGTGGTAATTGACTCCAGAAGCTGATCCTCGGCGCTCGCGACGTCCTCCAGCGAGGGCAGGGCCGTCGCGCCTTCCTCGTCCTGCCAGAACCGGTACAGGAAGCACTTGTCCTTGAACGGCTGCTCCCGAGCAACTACAGAAAGTATAGAATGCAATTATTATTGATTGAGGGTTTCTATATTTTTTAATGAATTACCGTGTGCAATGACACCTTCTTCCAGTAAGGCTTGCCACATTCCTGCAGCTTGTGCTCGGGTGTGGATGACTGGAGAGAGGGACAACATCCAATCCACCAACTCGGTACCGGGGGCACATCTTCGGACGAGCCGTCCCGACACTTTCCTATCTTTTAAACATGTGTTCTGACCTAGAACAGACAAGAAAATATTTATACATAAGATATGTCATATGTTATATGTCAATATAAAATATTTTGTGACGGTATTAGGGAAAAGAACCCTTAAGGCCGTTTAGAACCCTTAAGGCAGCTACGCGACGTCACGCGACATCGCCAGTCAAATAATGATTACATTATTTTAAATGGGCACACGTTCTCACTATAGCTACGCGATGTGCCCATTTAAAACAATGTAATCATTATTTGACAGGCGATGTAGCACGACGTCGCGTAGCTGAGTGTCGCGCATATGGGAATCGACCTTTAGTCTTATATTGTCGCTTGTCATTAATTATCTAAATGATATATAAATATATTGAGATTGATACATAGGTATTGATTTTAAGGAAATATATGTTTTCACGCATTTTCCGTAGATTTCATGCTGTCATAACTATTGAACGGCTCACCATAGACTTCTATTCTTCACCAATCGATTCAGCGTCCCAAAATTAGTCGGAAGACGTATATAATATTCCCTATGAAGCTTTCAGTTAAGAAATACCATCGACACGGGGAGTCGAGACAGCGGAAACGACGAAATGCGAGGATATCGATTTTGTCAAAATTGTTATTTTTTGAGTTACAGCAAAATTTAAAAACGTTTCTGAAAGAATTTTTGCTGCTGATTACAGATATACAAATTATATTTCGCTAGCTCTTCCCGTTCAGTATCGCCTGCAAGAATTGAAGAAATTTTTAAGAAATTTCTGCGCATGAGTAGAGATCTCGGAAACTCGTGAATTTCCTGCGGACAATCTTGGTGTATTAATAGGAAAATGACCTTCTGAAAATGATGCCGCAATCCGTTTTTGATTATCTGCAACCGTTTCCGAGACATCTACTTAGCAAATCGAGAATCGGGTAAATTTCAGTTTGAAATTTATGGACGAATTATTGAATCTTTGCGGACAATTTACACATCGCCTTGTTTGTCTTGTCGCGTAGTTTCTGTGTGCCGAAAATAGTTTCTATACGTTTTACGGTGCTCAAAAAAATCAAAAAAAAACGAAAAAGCACATATTTTTCGAACGAAATGATGGAATTTTTTTGTTGAAATTTTTTTTAGAAAATTTTATCGTGATGTTTTTTTGGTTGCTCGAAGGAAATCGAAGTGCTTAAAACGATTTTCGAGTTTATTTAGCTCTAAAGTTACAAATAAACAAATTTTATACATTTTTTCGCTGTACACAATAACACATTTCCTAATGATTTGACGCTGTCATAACTATTGAACCGCTCATCACAGAGACTTCTAGTCTTCACCAATCGAATCAGCGTCTCAAAATTAGCCGTAGAACGTATATAATATTGCCTAGGACGCTTTCAGTTCAGAAATACCATCGACTCGGGGAGTCTAGACCGCGGAAACGACGAAATGCGAGAAAATCGATTTTTTCAAAATCGTTATTTTTTTAGTCCCAGCAAAATTTAAAAACGTTTTTGAAAGCATTTTTGATGCTGATTACAGATATGCAAAATATATATCGCTAGCTCTTTCGGTTCACTTTAGCCTGCAAAAATTGAAGAAATTTCTAAAAAATTTCGGCGCTAGAGTAGAGATCTCGGAAAGTCGTGAAATTCCCGCGGACAATTTTAGTGCATTAACAGGAAAATTACCTTCTGAAAACGATGCCGCAATCCGTTTTTAATTATCTGCAACCGTTTCCGAGACATCTACTTAGCAAATCGAGAATCGGGTAAATTTCAGTTTGAAATTTATCGACGAATTATTGAATCTTTGCGGACAATTTACACATTTACTTGTTCATCTTGTCGCGTAGTTTCTGTGTGCCGAAAATAATTTCGCTACGTTTTACAGTTCTCGAAAAAGCGAAAAAAACAGAAAAAGCACATATTTTTCGAGCGAAATGATGGAAAATTTTGGTTGAAAATTTGATTGGAAAATCTTTTCATAATTTTTTTTTGGTTGCCCGAAGGAAATCGAAGTGCTGAAAACGGTTTTCCAGTTTATTTCGCTCTAAAGTTACAAATAAACAAGTTTTATATATTTTTTCGATGTACACCATCTCGCATTTCCGACAGAGTTCACGCTGTCATAACTTTTAAACGGCTGAGAACAGAGACTTCTAGTCTTCACCAATCGATTCAGCGTCTCGAAATTAGTCGGAAAGCGTATATAATATGGGGAGTCTAGGCCGCGGAAACGACTAAATGAGAGAAAATCGTTTTTGTCAAAATCGTTATTTTTTGAGTTACAGCAAAATTTGAAAACGTTTCTGAAAGCATTTTGGCTGCTGATTACAGATATGCAAATTATATTTCGCTAGCTCTTTCCGTTCAGTATCGCTAGCAAGAATTGAAGAATTTTTTAAGAAATTTCAGCGCTCGGGTAGAGATCTCGCAAAGTCGTGAATTTCACGCGAGCAATCATATTGTATTAACAGGAAAATGACCTTCTGAAAACGATGACGCAATCCGTTTTTCATTATCTTCAACCGTTTCCGAGATATCTACTTAGCAAATCGAGAATCGGATAAATTTCAGTTTGAAATTTATCGAAGAATTATTGAAAGCAAGCTGCACTGATGAGAGGTAGACCTCGAAACGCGTCTGCAGATGGCTTTAGTCACCTAATTTGTGTAGAAAGTGGTCTTGTTGTTATTAACTAGTAGTACTAGTAACAACAAACAAATGTCTATTGTGTAATCCAATATCCTGCGTGGTATTAGCCAGGGAAGTAGTTGTTTCATGACATTTGTCAAAGTCCTAGTAGGACTTAATTAATTTTTAATTAATTAATTTTGTAGATTTACGAACAGGTTGAATATTTCATATTTTAGTTTTTAAATGCATCTACAAATAGTTAGGCCCCCTTAATTTTCAATTATTTTGGTTCACTTTCGCCTGCAAAAATTGAAGAAATTTTTAAGAAATTTTGGCGCTCGAGTAGAGATCTCGGAAAGTCGTAAATTTCCCACGGATAGTCTTAGTGTATCAATAAGACCTTCCGAAAGCGATGCCAAAAAAGCATTTTTGATTATCTGCAACCGTTTCCGAGATATCTACTTAGCAAATTGAGAATCGGGTAAATTTCAGTTTGAAATTTATCGACAATTATTGAATCTCTCCGGACAATTTATACATCCACTTGTTCGTCTTGTCGTGTAGTTTCTGTGTGTCAAAAATGATTTCGCTACTCTTTGCGGTTTTCTAAAAAACCGAAAAAAAAACGAAAAAGCAAGCATGTGTTTTTCGAACGAAATGATGTTGTCGAAGCATGTTGTCGAAATTTTTTTTGCAATTTTTTTTTGTGATTTTTTTTTTGTTACACGAAGGAAATCCAAGTGTTGAAAACGGTTTTCCAGATTATTTCGCTCTAAAGTTACAAATAAACAAATTTTATATTTTTTTTCGGTGTACACAATCATACATTTCCTACTGATTTGAAGCTGTCATAACTTATGGACCGCTCACCACAGAGACTTCTAGTCTTCACCAATCGATTCAGCGTCCCAAAATTAGTCGGAGAACGTATATAATATTCCCTGGGAAGCTTTCAGTTAAGAAATACCATCGACTCCGGAAGTCTTGACCGCGGAAACGACGAAATACGAGAAAATCGATTTTTTCAAAATCATTATTTTTTGAGTCACAACAAAATTTAAAAACGTTTCTGAAAGCATTTTTGCTGTCGATTACAGATATGCAAATTATATTTCGCTAGCTCGTTCGGTTCACTTTCGCCTGCAAAAATTGAAGAAATTTTTATGAAATTTCGACGCTCAAGTGGATATCTCGGAAAGTTGTAAATTTCCTGCGGAGAGCTTAGTGTATCCATAGGAAAATGACCTGCTGAAAACGAGGCCGCAATCCGTTTCTAATTATCTGCAACCGTTTCCGAGATATCTAATTAGCAAATCGAGAATCGGGTAAATTTCAGTTTGAAATTTATCGACGAATTATTGAATCTTTGCGGACAATTTACACATCGACTTGTTTGTCTTGTCGCGTAGTTTCAGTGTGCCGAAAATAATTTCGCTGCGTTTTAGAATTCCTGAAAAAATCGAAAAAAACCGAAAAAGCACATATTTTTCGAACGAAATGATGGAAAATTTTCGTTGAAAAAATGTTTGGAAAACTTTTTCGTAATTTTTTTTTGGTTGCCCAAAGGAAATGGTAGTGCTGAAAATGGTTATCTAGTTTATTTCGCTCTAAAGTTACAAATAAATAAGTTTTATATATTTTTTCCCTGTACACAATCTCGCATTTCTGTCTGATTTCACGCTGCCATAACTTTTGAACGGCTCAGCACAGAGACTTCTAGTCTTCACCAATCGATTCAGCGTCTCAAAATAAATCGGAAAGCGTATATAATATTCCCTAGGAAGCTTTCAGTTAAGAAATACCATCGATACGGGGAGTCTACTACTCTGAAAATTAATGGCGGCCTCACTATTTGTAGTTACATTTAACCTTTTCGCTACGGGGTGCTTTCCTACAAGTCGTGCCCTGTGTACGGGGTGCTGAGGGTAGTGCGGATTCGTACGGTTCTCGTAGTTAGGTACTTACTCTTTACGTTTAAATACGGTTCCCGCAGTTTGTAGTAGTTTTTTTTGTTTCATTTTATTTTCTTAATGGGTAACCAAAATAATACGCAATTTAATACGCAGTTCTTGGTGGGCTTAGCATACGACCGGAATTATAATTGAAAGGCTGGACAGTCCTGATGTCAGCCAGAGTTGATGCGTTTTTTTTTTAGGGGCTGCAGTGAAATGATGCAACAAGCGGATTTGTACGGTTCCCGTAGTTTGGGCCGAAAAAATTGATTTCACTGAAATCAACTTTAGATATGTCTATAACATTTTTAGTAGTCTATATGATAATTATAATACAGCGGATGAGTTGATTTTCCATATTAAGTACAGAAAAAACGCTTGCGTATTAATCCGGTTTTCGAACACGGGGCACGATAATATTTTACGGCTTTATCCGGTTCCCGTAGCGAAAGGGTTAAATAAACATAATAATACGAAAAATAGCTTGAAACTAAAATAACTAAGTTAATCTACGAAAATTATCCACGCAGGATATTATATCCTACGTGGTATTAGACAGGGAAGTAGTTGTTTCAATATGACATTTGCCAAAGTCCTAGTAGGACTTAATTTTTGTAGATTAACGAACAGGTTGAATATTTTATATTCAAGCTATTTTTCGAATTATTATGTTTATTGGTAAATAGCTTGTATCTTGAATATTTTGTGCATTTGAACCGAATAAAGGCCGATTCTCATATACGCGACACTCAGCTACGCGACGTCACGCGACATCGCCTGTCAAATAATGATTACATTGATTTAAATGGGCACGTTCTCACTATGGCTACGCGACGTGCCCATTTAAAACAATGTAATCATTATTTGACTGGCGATGTCGTACGATGTCGCATAGCTGAGTGTCGTGCATATGGGAATCGACCTTAAACTCAAAAATCGTGTTTCCCTTTTTAACTATATTAATGGTATAAGACAAGATAATATTGTAACTTGTCATTAAAATGTCTAGTTACGGCCTAGACCGCACTGCGGCTAAACCGCCGCGGTTCTTAATCGCGTGATTTTGTAAGTCAAGCAAGCTAATACAAGCGGTTTTTTCACGCGAATAATTTTTCCCATAGCGTACTGTGTATTTCACGAGCGGTTTCGCGGTTATAGCGGTTACCGCTCGCGGGGAAAACCCGTAGTTCAGCCTCGGCCTAAAAGACTAGACTAATAAATGAACACAATGAACTTTGGTTCATGGATGAATAAAAATAATTTAAAAAAATGTGGTTCCGCCCGGGATCGAACCGGGGACCTTCTGCGTGTAAAGCAGACGTGATAACCGCTACACTACGGAACCAACTGCAATACAAAGCGCGGAGAATGAAGTCGAAGCGGTATATAACAGAGTTTCTCAACTGCTGGGTCGCGACCCAGTACCGGACCATGGAAAAAAATACCGGGTCGCAAAGGAATTCTGAAAGAATTAGCTGTCTTTTGTTTCGGTTTATTAATTTTTTCGAAAATATTTCTAAATAAAATAAAATCGACATTATTGAATAAATTAATTGCGTGCAAAAATACATTAGACTTTTATGCTTTCTGGGAATATATCAAGCTATTCTTGGAAGAAACTATTAAAAACAAATATCGTCCCTCAATGCCGCGAGTCTTGACAGAAAGTAGGGAAAGATGTCACGTTATAGACCCACCTCCACCTCTGACATGCGCATGCGCGATGACCTTTGACCCCCTAACCTACCCTTGACCTTGACCCCTGACATTGACCTTGGAACTTCCGGTTTCGACTTCAGGTTTCGACTTCCGGTTTACGGCTTCGACTTCCGGTTTCCGGTTTCGACTTCCAGATTCTTTCGGAACTTCCAGATGCGCGGGAAAATTAAAAAAATAGACGCGAGGCGGGGAAATTCAAAATTAGATCCTGTTGAGACAAATGAGGTGTGAAGTTGGTTGCATACATCAACGGGAAATACATAAGACTAGACAGACGAGGCTAGAGCCATGGGACTAAATACATGAGACTAGATAGACGGGACTAAATACATGAGACTAGATACATGAAACTAGATACATGGAGCCAGACAGACGAAGCTAAATACATGAGACTAGACAGACGGGGCTAGATACATGAGACTAGATAGACAGGGCTAGATACATCAACGGGACTAAATACATGAGACTAGACAGACTAGACTAAACCATTTTAAACCATTTGATGAGAAAAATCAAATCTGGTGTCAGAACGGCTCTAGCATGTGCGACCGGAAGTCGAAACCGGAAGTCGAAACCGGAAACCGGAAGTCGAAACCGGAAGTTCCAAGGTCAAGGGTCAAGGTCAAGGTTAGGTTAGTGGGTCAAAGGTCATCGCGCATGCGCATGTCAGAGGTGGAGGTGGATCTATAACGTGACATCTTTCCCTACTACAGAAAAAAACTTTAATTATTTTGATTTTAATTGTAAAAAACTTGTACATTGCAACTTTTCGGCTACCAATTAGCTATCATTTACGATTTGCCTATTTCAAGTTAAAACATGTAAACGCATTTCTGAACTCAATTTCGCTTTTTCTTGTTTTAAAATGTCCAACACGGCTTTTTGAAATATATTTGAACTGTTATCACATGAATGCGCAAACAAACTACTACGCACTACATATATGCGGTTTCTGACTATCTCTCTCATTTGACGAACAATATTTACGGCTCACGAAGGAAAAATATTAAAATAACCGGGTCACGACGAAAAAAGTTTGGGAAACGCTGGTATATAACATTATAGAAGGATTACTTTTCTTTAGGTTTGCTCACGAGTTTGCTCACTCTAGATATAAATAAGGGTATGCTCATCCCGTGAACGAAAATACGACCTCTTCTGCGCATAGCTGGGTCAACTTGCTGACGTCACATTCGTGTACAAAAATACTTGTTATAAACTAAAATAGTTCAACAAAATCTCAAGGAAACGAAATCAGGAAATCAAGGAAACTCATCAAGGACCTAAATGTATTTTTCTTCCCTAAAAAATCACCATTTTTTTTAACAAAGAAAACACAGTCTGGCCTTCATACTATTCAAATACAATATAACAATACAATTATAACATACAATTCAAATTCGCCGCGTAATAATGCAGTTATGACGTCAGCAAGCTACCGCAACCTAATTGGCTGGCTAGATTAGCATGCGCAAGAGCATTGGGAATGCGCCCTTCTATTTATATCATGGGTTTGCTAAGGTTTTGTTAGGTTACGTAGGTTAGATTAGGTTAGGTTAGATTTTTTTTTATAAAATACACATTATAGAAGGATTAATTTTCTTTTAGCTTTGCTTAGGATTTGTTAGGTTAGATAAGTTAGATTAGGTTAGGTTAGATTTTTTTTTATAAAATACATAGCGCGGAGAACGAAGTCGGAGCGGGATATAACATTATAGAAAGATCAATTTTCTATTAGCTTTGCTTAGGATTTGTTAGGTTAGGTAGGTTAGATTAGGTTAAGGAAGTCGAAGCGCTATATCACATTATAGAAAGATAAATTTTCTGTTAGTAAGAGTATAGTGTGCTTACTGAGAAGAAGAGTCCTCAAAGCCCAACCAATTCTGCCCATAAGGCTACTTGGAGCCTCGGTGATCGGTTCAGCGGGATTTGGTTGGTCTGGCGAAAGAGATCGCCGAGGAGGAGGCGATAACGGCTGCTGCATCTTCGAGTTCACTCCCGAACCAAAACCTATAACAAATATTAAGATCAGAAATCAACAACAATACATGAAAATAAATAAACTGGTTTGTCTAGTCTTGTCTGTCTAGTCTTGTCTGTGTAGTCTTGTCTGTCTAGTCTTGTCTGTCTAGTCTTGTCTGTCTAGTCTTGTCTGTCTAGTCTTGACTGTCTAGTCATGACTGTCTAGTCTTGACTGTCTAGTCTTGTCTGTCTAGTCTGGTCTGTCTAGTCTTGTCTGTCCAGTCTTGTCTGTCTAGTCTTGTCTGTCTAGTCTTGTCTGTCTAGTCTTGTCTGTCTAGTCTTGTCTGTCTAGTCTTGTCTGTCTAGTCTTGTCTGTCTAGTCTTGTCTGTCTAGTCTTGTCTGTCTAGTCTTGTCTGTCTAGTCTTGTCTGTCTAGTCTTGTCTGTCTAGTCTTGTCTGTCTAGTCTTGTCTGTCTAGTCTTGTCTGTCTAGTCTTGTCTGTCTAGTCTTGTCTGTCTAGTCTTGTCTGTCTAGTCTTGTCTGTCTAGTCTTGTCTGTCTAGTCTTGTCTGTCTAGTCTTGTCTGTCTAGTCTTGTCTGTCTAGTCTTGTCTGTCTAGTCTTGTCTGTCTAGTCTTGTCTGTCTAGTCTTGTCTGTCTAGTCTTGTCTGTCTAGTCTTGTCTGTCTAGTCTTGTCTGTCTAGTCTTGTCTGTCTAGTCTTGTCTGTCTAGTCTTGTCTGTCTAGTCTTGTCTGTCTAGTCTTGTCTGTCTAGTCTTGTCTGTCTAGTCTTGTCTGTCTAGTCTTGTCTGTCTAGTCTTGTCTGTCTAGTCTTGTCTGTCTAGTCTTGTCTGTCTAGTCTTGTCTGTCTAGTCTTGTCTGTCTAGTCTTGTCTGTCTAGTCTTGTCTGTCTAGTCTTGTCTGTCTAGTCTTGTCTGTCTAGTCTTGTCTGTCTAGTCTTGTCTGTCTAGTCTTGTCTGTCTAGTCTTGTCTGTCTAGTCTTGTCTGTCTAGTCTTGTCTGTCTAGTCTTGTCTGTCTAGTCTTGTCTGTCTAGTCTTGTCTGTCTAGTCTTGTCTGTCTAGTCTTTTCTGTCTAGTCTTGTCTGTCTAGTCTTGTCTGTCTAGTCTTGTCTGTCTAGTCTTGTCTGTCTAGTCTTGTCTGTCTAGTCTTGTCTGTCTAGTCTTGTCTGTCTAGTCTTGTCTGTCTAGTCTTGTCTGTCTAGTCTTGTCTGTCTAGTCTTGTCTGTCTAGTCTTGTCTGTCTAGTCTTGTCTGTCTAGTCTTGTCTGTCTAGTCTTGTCTGTCTAGTCTTGTCTGTCTAGTCTTGTCTGTCTAGTCTTGTCTGTCTAGTCTTGTCTGTCTAGTCTTGTCTGTCTAGTCTTGTCTGTCTAGTCTTGTCTGTCTAGTCTTGTCTGTCTAGTCTTGTCTGTCTAGTCTTGTCTGTCTAGTCTTGTCTGTCTAGTCTTGTCTGTCTAGTCTTGTCTGTCTAGTCTTGTCTGTCTAGTCTTGTCTGTCTAGTCTTGTCTGTCTAGTCTTGTCTGTCTAGTCTTGTCTGTCTAGTCTTGTCTGTCTAGTCTTGTCTGTCTAATCTTGTCTGTCTAGTCTTGTCTGTCTAGTCTTGTCTGTCTAGTCTTGTCTGTCTAGTCTTGTCTGTCTAGTCTTGTCTGTCTAGTCTTGTCTGTCTAGTCTTGTCTGTCTAGTCTTGTCTGTCTAGTCTTGTCTGTCTAGTCTTGTCTGTCCAGTCTTGTCTGTCTAGTCTTGTCTGTCTAGTCTTGTCTGTCTAGTCTTGTCTGTCTAGTCTTGTCTGTCTAGTCTTGTCTGTCTAGTCTTGTCTGTCTATTCTTGTCTGTCTAGTCTTATCTGTCTAGTCTTGTCTGTCTAGTCTTGTCTGTCTAGTCTTGTCTGTCTAGTCTTGTCTGTCTAGTCTTGTCTGTCTAGTCTTGTCTGTCTAGTTTTGTCTGTCTAGTCTTGTCTGTCTAGTCTTGTCTGTCTAGTCTTGTCTGTCTAGTCTTGTCTGTCTAGTCTTGTCTGTCTAGTCTTGTCTGTCTAGTCTTGTCTGTCAAGTCTTGTCTGTCTAGTCTTGTCTGTCTAGTCTTGTCTGTCTAGTCTTGTCTGTCTAGTCTTATCTGTCTAGTCTTGTCTGTCTACTCTTGTCTTTCTAGTCTTATCTATCTAGTCTATTCTTGTATTATGCATTAGTAAAGACTAACCGTTAAATATATTGTAGAAAGGATAACCAAGTTTCACACAGAATGTACACATGATAGCGCCCATTTCATTGAACACAAATTGGAAACGATATTTCCGTGTGAAATCCGAGCGCAGTGAAACACAAACGAATAAAAAACTTGTGTGTAGTTTAAACGCGATGTGCACTGCATATCTATGTAAACAAATAATCAATAAAAGCGACGCAAACACACGCTGTTGCTGTTAGTTGATCGAAGTGTGAATAAAAACGAATCGCAGTTGAATTGTAGTGCAAGTGAATTTGCATTGTTGGGAGGTTTGTGGAACAACGCTGATACTAAGTGTAAATCCTTTGATACGTTTACGTGGGCGATAAGAGTGTTTTTTATCGCGAAATTTAGTTTACAGTAAAAAAAAAACAAGGAAAATGTTAATTTTCTGTAAACTAAATGATACGCGAAGATTAATATGCATATTAATATTACGCCAGCACGTGTGGAAGACTGGCCATTATAATTCTAAAATGTCTAAACGAGTCATTTTGTTGTGTGTTTTATGTGTATATGCAAGTATATATGTTACGGTGAAAGTACAAAATCGGCAATTGTAAACATTTACCGGTATATGTATACATCTACCAATTTAATAGGTAAATGTGAGTTTAAATCTAAGATCAACTTTATATATCTAATTTTACTGGAAAATGTATACTTTTTGTGTGTTACAATATTACGCGTCTTGCTGGACAGCCTATGCGCTGTGTATGTTGTATCTCTAACAATTGCCAACAACATTATGCGTATGTACACATTTGCCGGAAATAATTGGTAAATGTAAGTTGAATTCACATTTACCAACCAAAAAGGTAAATGTGTACATATACCGGTAAATGTGTACATATACCGGTAAATGTGTACATTTACCAAACTACGTACTTTTACCAAAACAAATATATTTCTACATATTTTGAATCATTTTTGTATGCATATTTATGAAGAACGATAAATGAAATAAAAAAAATTGTTAAATAGACGATGACCAAAATTAGACACGATTGAAAATAATTTGATAAGATACTAAAAATCCATTGGTACTTACGTATTAACGCCATCGCAGCGAGAGGTCGCGCTACCGCGCAATACGTGGTCGAGATTTATCTGCTCTAATATAACCTAATCTAACTCTGATCCAATATTTTTCCTGAATTCGGATCGAGAGGTCGCGCTACCGCGCGATATCTGGTCTGGATTTATCTGCTCCGTTATAACCTAATCTAACCATCCATTTTGTTGAAATCTGTAGTTGCGGTGGCGTTAGTACGTAAGTACCAACTCATTTAACAACCTCATCATCGTCATTGGTGTTCAGCTATGTGCAGGTTCCACTCTGCACTCAGCTCTACCTATAACCTTTCTCTTAATATCCACGTATCCCTTTCTTTACTTCAGATCGTTTACCATTTTCACTGTTCTTCTCAGTTGCCTCGATTAAAAACTCGATCACCAAAAATACAAGCTAGAAACAGCGGAGTGTAGTATAGGGGGTCGCGAAATATTTTTCCATACTAAGGGTGTCGCGGCATGAAAAAGGTTGAAAAACACTGATATATAGGAAAGGACGAGTAAACACGAGAGTGTAGACGTGATACTCTCCCTTCTTCGTACTCGCGCCTCGTGTCCCTTTGACTCGGGTACTTTGACTCGGGTACGAAAAACCGCTTCATGAAGCGAAGTTAGCCAAGGCGAGGCGAGGAAGCACAAGGACCGAGTAACCTGACTACACTCTCGTTCCTCGCTCAACAAACTCAACAAACAACTTCCTCTCAACACATGCCCAAGCCACAATCTCTTTCTTTTCAAAATAGTTATTAGTATCTTCAATTAACAACCTAATGAACGCTTATAACTTGACAAATTACTCTTGTCCATGGCGTGGGTGTTAGAGATAAGAGTGTTTTTTATCGCAAAATTGCGAATTTACTATTAGACACTTATGAAAATACACTAATGTTGTCGTAGTGGTATTGTCAGGCTCCAGAAGCATATGGGTTGCATACAGTTAGGTCCTCCTCGGTTAGGTACGAAGGTTAAAAAGTATGTGTTGGCACCAAGCTGTTTATTCTGAATTTTCTTTGTTTATATTCGTTATGCATTTCATTACGTGCGCTCTATATACATAATATATACAGGGTATATATTATGTCTAAATTTTGCTTGTTTATAACCGACATGCGAAATACTCAAGTCCCGTAACATCCTGTATATATTATATTTCGTCTAATTTTTCTTTATAATCTACATATACTTAAATCTCGTTCGCCCTATATTTGTTGGTAGTCAATTGCCCAAAAGCAGTCAATTGAACAACTGAATGTTAAGAGTATCGAAATAGATCTAGAAATAGTTAATATATTAGTTTATATTAAATCTAGAAATAGTTAGATCTTAATATAAGTTAGTGAATAAGTGTAATACTAAAATAAAGTTTTCTCTTTATAAGTTTAAAAATATTCGCGTTATTTAAAAAAATACACTGTATACCTTTATACAGGGTATATAGGTATACAGGCAAAATTGAGAAGTAAAAACAAATAGTGAAGTTCGAGAACCCCTAAACACTCATAGTGAATGGGGGATGTATGGTAATAAAATATAGGGTAGAATTCCATCGTACGACAGCGACACCTTGAGGTTATGCTTGCAGTGGTACTAAGATGGTCGTGATTTCAGGAGGGCCACTTGTCAAGTTAACTGAATGTGTGCCATCTTATTTTTAGCCTTTGTTTGCCATCTTATTTAGAATAATCTCTTCTTCTTCTGTTGGCTTTATAACCCGAGGTGGGTTTTTGCCTCTACAACAATCTTCTTTTTTTTTTTTTTTTTTTTTTTTTTTTTTAAAGTTTGGTTCGATGTGAATACCGGGTTTGCCGACCCTTCGAACACGTCGGCCTATTGGCCTATTGTATTCTATCACATTCACTTTAGGCCCAGAAACCTGTTGTTATTGTAAATTGCGCTAATAGCCATTTTACACATTTGTCTTCTGGAACAAATGCGGCCGGCGCTGGGGATAGAACTCGGACCTCTATACCTGTCAGTTAGCGCTCTAACATGAGGCCACGAGCGTCACCACTACACCACTCGCGCCGGCTCTTCTTACATTCTGTCCTTTCACCGGCTTTCTCTCTCCAATCCCTTACTCCCATCTTTCTAAGACTTTCCTCCACGTCTTCCATCCATCTTTTCCTTGGCCTGCCTCTTTTCCTTCTTCATACTGGTCGCCAGTTGTTCATTTTCTTGGCTGGTCTGTCGTCATGCATTCTGTACAGGTGTCAAAGCCATGCTATTCTTTTAGCTTTTACATATCTCACAATGTCCGCTTCGTTTATTAACTTGCTTAGTTAATGGTTCATTCGTATCCTCCAAATTCCATGCTCATTTAGAATCGGTCCGTAGATTTTTCTGAGGATCTTTCTTTCAAAGATGCGGAGCGCGTCCTCCTCTGCGGTGGTTAGGGTCCAGGCCTCGCATCCGTACGTTACTACTGGTCTTATGAGTGTTCGGTATATTTGAAGTTTGATTTTGTGACTCAATAACTTGGACTTCATCAGTTTTTGGTATCCGTAGTAGCATCGGTTTCCACTAAGTATTCGCGAGCTTGTCTCTTTAGCTATTACGTTTGTTCTGTTGATTTCTGTTCCCTAGTAGACACAACTCCAGTCTAAGTATTCGTGGGTGCTGGACGTGTGTGAGAGTGCTCGGTAAAATAATTGCTATTGCGGGTGTTTTACGCGTGAGGGAAGTGAAAGGCTGCGGGTGGTTTGTCTATTTTGTTCAGGCAGTTATTGTCGTCGGGAAAACCTTCGTTGCAAGTAAGTCGTTATCGCAGCAAGCGTGTTAAAAACTTTACGCACGTGAGCGGGCAGTGAGTCGATGAACCCGTTTGAAAGATGTGCTAAACTAAACCGATCACCGATCCAGACGGCTAAGAGGTCGAAAAAAGAGGAGATGTCAGATAAAGGAAGAGGGGAGTGCAGTGCAGGTCAGAGTGATCATTTTGAGAGAATATTGCAGGAATTAATAGAAATTAAAAAGGAGTTCACGACGGTAGACAGGAAGTTGGAGGAAATGAGACAGGAAAACTGAAGATTGGAGGAAAAATTGGAAAGGGTGGTGAAGAGACAAAAGGAGGAGGAAGAAGTAGAAAAGGACTGGAGAAAGGAATTGTTAGCAGAGTTGAGGTCCATAAGAGATGAGAATATGGAAATAAAGAATAAGTTATCGAAACTGGAGGAGGAAGTGGAGGCAGTCAAGGAGGAGAAGAGAAGAACGGAGAGTAAGTGGGAGGAGGAACGTCAGACAATGAGAGAGGAGCTGGCTAAACTAAAAGATACGGAAGAGAGGAAACTAAGGAGGGAATTAAGAAATAACATTGTTATTTATGGAATTGAAGGAGAAGATTGGCGGGAAAAGGCAAAGAACATATTTCGGGAAAAGCTAGGTTTAAACGAAGGTTTCGGGAGTGCATACAGGCTTGGCTCGAATAGGGATAATAGAGAAAGTAAAGGCCCGATTATGTTAAAATTAGAAAGTTGGGAGGTAAAAAAGGACTTAATGAAAAACAAACGCAAGCTTAGAGGTACAAACGTATTCCTTCAAGATGATTTCACCCCTAAGGAACAAGGAATCCAGAAAGAACTGTTAAGGAAGGCAAAGGTACTCAAGGAAAGGGGGCACCAGATTAAAGTAGGATACCAAAGAATGGAAATAGATGGGAATTGGGTACCATGGGACAAGGTAGCAAAAAACGAGTAAACGACCAAAGAAAGATGGGACAGTTACACAACGACGGAACGGAAAAGGAAAATGTAAAGCTAATGTTTTGGAATGTAGCAGGGCTCTGGAAGAAATTGGATAAGGTGGACGGGTCTTTTATAGAATTCTTGAGGAAATTCGAAATAGTTGGGTTAGTGGAGAGCTGGGTTCAAGAGAAGGAATGGGAAGCCTGTAAAGAGAGACTCCCCAAGGAGTACAATTGGAGGATACAACCGGCACGGAGAGAGAGTGACCACAGAAGGGCAAAGGGGGAATAATAACAGGGGTCAGAAGGGGCATCAAGGAATCGCAGAGAATTCTAGAAGAGGTGGAGGTTCTAGTTTTTAGGGAGGTAGAACTGGACGGGGAGTGGTGGCAGATAGCAACCGTTTATAATAATAAGGGACTGGAAAAAAATAAAAAAGGCATAAAGAGGAATTTAGAAGATATGGTAACGACAAACTTGCTACTAGGAGGTGATTGAAATGTTAGGATAGGAGAAGAGCAGGCCAATACGGTGGATAAGACGGGTGATGTGATAAGAAGGAATTCTAAAGACAAAATTAAAAATGCGGAGGGAAATGTTTGGCTGGCGTGGGTGTTAGAGAACCAATGGGATATTTTGAATGGGTGTATTGAGGGCGACTGGGAGGGAGAATTTACGTTTGTGGGTGCAATGGGTACCTCAGTTATTGACCTAATTATTACAAATGATGCGGCAAGACGGCAAATAAAACTGATGGAAATCGGAATAAGAAGTGAGTCGGATCATATGCCGGTAGTGGTGTCGTTGAAGCAGCAAAGGAAGAAAGATGTTAAGGCGGAGAAATGGGATAAGGAGGCGACAGAAGAATACAGAAGGAAATTAGAAGAGATAGAGTGGAACGCCATAGAGGATATAGACATGATGGCAAAGAAAATGGAATCTGCACTTGTGAAAAATAAAATCAAAGAAGCGTTTCCAGGCCGAGCATGGTACGACGGGGAAGTGCGGAACGCAAAGCAAAGGTTTCGAGAAGCTATGAGAGAATGGAGAGAGGGAGAAGGGCTCAAAGTGCACGTGCTGGAAGCGAAAACAGAATTGCAAAAAATGGAGAAGAAGAAAAAGGAGCTTTGGGAGGAGAAGGAGAAGCAGCGGGTACGAGAAATCAAGACGGAAGCTGAGCTGTGGAAATACGTGTGAGAGAATAGGAAAAGGAAGGAAAGATTACCCAAGAGCATTGCGATAGAAGAATGGCAAAACCACTTCATTAGGATGCTAGGAGGGGTGGAGATGCGGTCAGAAAGAGATGATAGTTCAGGAGATCGACAGAGAAAGCAGGAAGAGCTCGCCGAGGATATCACCGTGACGGAGGTGGAGGATGTTATTGATTCCCTAAAGCCAAGAAAATCGGGAGGTTTGGATGGGCTCGGAAATGAAGCGTGGAAAGAAGCACCTGGAATCTGTAAGGAGAAGTTTACGGAGGAATTGAGAAGGATAGGGAGAGGAGACAACATCAACATCAATATTAGGGACTGAACAAGTGGAGGAACCCACCTTAGAAGAAGTAGAGACTGCAGTGCGCAGGATCAAGAACAATAAGGCGCCAGGTGCAGATGGCATTCCAGGAGAATTGTTGAAGTATGGAGGTAGAGCCTTAATATCGTGCATGCATGATCTCATACTAAATATATGGAGAACGGAAAAGCTACCGGATGAATGGAAGCTAGGGATTATATGCCCATTGTACAAGAAAGGTGATAAGTTAGATTGTTCTAACTACAGGGGGATAACGCTGCTAAACATTGCATACAAGGTCTTCGCTAATGTGTTGTACCGTCGCTTACTACCACACGCAGAAGAGAATATCGGTGAATACCAGTGCGGTTTCCGCACAAACAGGTCAACCACAGACCAACTGTTTGGCACTAGGCAGATCCTGGAGAAATGTAATGAGTTCAATATCACGACACACCATCTATTCGTGGACTTCAGAGCAGCATACGACAGCGTTATAAGACACAAACTGTGGGGGATAATGACAAGTTTCGGATTCCCTGAAAAACTGACAGCCCTAACCAGAGTAACACTGTCTGAAGTATCGTCTGTAGTAAGAATACGAAACAAGTTGTCTGAGACTTTTATAACAGAGGAAGGACTACGACAGGGAGACCCACTGGCAACTTTACTGTTTAACATCGTACTAGAAAAGGCCGTTAGGAGTAGTGGAGTGGATACTAACGGCACTGTGTACTTTAAGTCAACACAACTATTGGCTTAAGCAGACGACATTGATATAATTTGCAGAAGCGAACAGGCGACCAAAACTACTTACTCGCTGCTGGAGAAGGAAGCAAATAACCTAGGACTCACTGTCAACGTAAACAAAACGAAATACATGGTGGCTAATGAAACTCATCGGAAGGTAGGACCAACGCTAGAACTAGACGGAAAGCACTTTGACACAGTAGATGTGTACTTGGGCTCGCAACTGAACAGCGTAAACCGGATGGGCGAGGAGATTAGAAGGCGGATAACTCTTGGTAACAGGTGCTATTATGGGCTACTTAAACTTTTTAGGTCCAAAACAATCCACCCCAAGCATAAGTGCACACTGTACAGGTCACTGATAAGACCGGTGGTAACCTATGGTGCAGAAGCATGGAGCTTAACACAGAGCGAAGAACAGGCTTTAAGTGTATTTGAGAGAAGAATGCTACGTGCAATATTTGGAGCGACCCAAGAACGAGGAATCTGGCGCCGAAGATATAATCACGAACTATATCAGCTCTACAATCAACCAGATATTGTGAGTTTCATCAAGGTGGCAAGATTGAGATGGCTCGGACACATGCAAAGAATGGGTGATCATAGGGTTCCGAAAAAGTTGTTCAATGGCCAACCAGAGGGAAGGAGAAGGGCCGGAAGGCCAAGAGGGAGATGGAAGGATGCGGTAACAACTGACCTACAAAAACTTCAAGTACGGGACTGGAGAACGTTGGCGAGTGATAGGTCCGCTTGGAGAAACATGCTGAAGGAGGCCCAGACCGGCAATCGGCTGTAGTGCCATTAAGAAGAAGAAGAAGGGAGAGGAGACAAAGGGATACCAGTCGGCTGGAAAGTGGGGATAATTCAACCGGTGTTTAAGAGTGGAACGAGGGACGCGCTAGAAAATTATAGAGGTATAACTTTGATGAACTCCTCATACAAAATATTTGCTAAAATCCTGGATTGTCGCTTGAGAAAGGAAATCAATGAAAGGAAGCTTTTGCCGGAAATACAAGCGGGGTTCAGAGAAGTAAGGAGCACGGTGGAACACCTAGTGACCTTGAGAGTCATCATAGACCAAGGAATAAGAAAGGGATGCCTGTTTGCTCTTTTCATTGATTTGAAAGCAGCATATGACTCGGTGAACAGAAGGAGACTGGACGAGTGTTTGGGCAAGCTAGGTATCTCAGAGAGGGTAAGAAGGAACATCAGGAATTTGTACGAGGAAACGGTCTGTAAGGTAGTAGCGAATGAATGGGAATCGGACTATTTTGAGGTGAGGAAGGGCCTGAGACAAGGCTGCCCTTTGAGTCCCACGCTTTTCAATCTGTATGTGGCGGATATGGAAAAGGTTCTACAGGCCGTAGAAGGCAAGCGGGAGGAGTGGGAAAAAGAAGGTGTGGAGCTTGGCATATGCGGATGACATGGTGGTATTTGCAAAGTCGGCTAGTGAGATGAAGGACGTGATTGAAAGGCTCTGTAGGTATTTCGAAAAGAGGGATTTAAGGGTGAATGTTGGTAAAACAAAATGGATTCGGTTTAAAAGGGGTGGGCGATATAGGAAAGAAAGGTTTGAATGGCAGGGTACTGAAATAGAGGAAGTTAGTAAATTTAAGTATTTGGGGTATGTCTTTGGGACTGGATACAGTAATAAAGAACACATAGAGTATGTTACAAAGAAGGCATGGGTGGCGGCGGGTCGTATCTGGGAGGTTTGGAAAAGGAACTTTGATGGAAACTTTAGAGCAGCAGAGACCATATGGAAGGCATGTGTGCGAAGCGTGTTACTGTATGGATGCGAGGTCTGGGGAACGAAAGAGGAAGACAAGATCGAAAGAGTGCAGCTAAAGTTTTATAAGAAAGTGTTGAAACTTGATAGGTCGACGCCTGGTCACAATGTGCTTCAGGAAGTGAGTGCTTGTAAGGTGGCAGTAATAGCTGTGGAACGAGTGATAAAGTTCGAGTATAGGGTGGATGGGTTAGGAGATGAAAGGATAATAAAGGAAATCTTTCGAGTAGTCAATAAAGAGGGGTTAAGTGGTAGAAGAGAGAGCGGTTGATGAATAAAAGGAAACTGTATGAGAGAGGCGGGTTATCATCCGAGGGGTTGGAAACGGAAAAAAGTGCGGGTGCTCAGTGGAAACGGATGCTAAAAGAGAGGTTATTAGAAGTGGACTTCCAAGAGCGCCAATCGAAAATAGAGGCTAGTAAATATCAGCGAGGCTACAGTCAGATACAAGTGCACGGCCGTGTTCCTGGTTATTTGAGGGCAAGTAAAGGGTCGGACGACCAGTCAGTGTTGGCGAGATTTAGGTGTGGCAATGAAGAGCGTGGAAGGAGACATTGGATGAAGGAGGAAAGTAGAAGGTGTTTGGTGTGTGGGTTGAAGGAAGATATGTGGAGTCATTGGTTGGAAGAATGCACAATGGCGGAGTG
Source organism: Phosphuga atrata (assembly GCA_944588485.1). NCBI lineage: Eukaryota > Metazoa > Arthropoda > Insecta > Coleoptera > Silphidae > Phosphuga > Phosphuga atrata. The sequence continues at coordinate 67,782,538 of OX155900.1, forward strand.
GAATGACCAGGAGAGAAGGCGAGGAAAGGATTGAGGGAGTGTATGGACGAGAGCGGGAAGGGACGTTGTTCTCTTCCAACTTGCATGTATTTAGATTTTACCTCATTTATTTTCATTATCCTTTTTGCGTTTCATCGTCCAGCATCAATAATGCTTCCTTTAGCGCGTCTTTGCTTCTACATGTCAAACTGACATCATCTGCATATACAGCAACCTGTGTTGATCGGTTGCCAATGTATCCCGTTATATTCAGCTTTCTCATGCATGCCTCTAATGTTAGGTTGAATATCATGGCGCTCAGGGCATCTCCCTGCCTCACACCGATTTCGATTTTAAAGGTGGATGTAAGTTGGTTGTCTACTCTAACCGAGGCTTTCGAACCGGACAATGTAGCTTTTCCTAGCATCAATGTTTCTTTTGACGGTCTCGAATGCCTGCTTAAAGTCTATGTAGAGGTTGTGCAGCGATATATCAAACTCGTATGCTTTTTCCTACATTTGCCTTATGGTGTATATGTTGTCTATCGTTGACCTATTGGCATGAAATCCGCTCTGATATTGTCCTAATATCTCTTCGTAGTAGACAGCGAGTCTGTTATAAAGAACGCCTGTTAGAACTTTGTATGTTACGTTAAGGAGCGTTATCGGCCGGTAGTTGCTACAGATCGTTTTGTCTCCCTTCTTGTGTATTGGCTGTATGATACCCAGTGCCCAATTCTCCGGTATTTTCTCTTGCTCCAAAATTTCACTAATCACGTGTTTTAGTCTTACCGTTAGGTGTTCTCCTCCATATTTCAGAAGTTCGTCTGTTATGCCGTCTGACCCAGGGGCCTCGTTATTTTTTAGCTTTTCAATAACACTTTCCAATTTAGAATAATGTAATATTAATAAAATATAATAATTTTGCTTCTTTAAAATAGTCTCATATCTCCAATAAACAACCTAATCAACGCTAATAGCTCAACAATTTACTCTTGTCTAATACAATAGCTTTTGTAGCTTGTAACCGAGTTTATCTGAAGCAACAAAGCATCAATATTAAGTTTCTGCGATTATACAAGTTAAGGCCCGTATAGCATGTCGTTTAATAAGTTAATCCACTCCCCGGGGAGTTTGAGGAGCGAGCTTCCCGCAACAATAACAACAGCAAGATTTAGACGTCGGATCTCGCATAAAATATACACGCGAATCCCGAACGCGACTCGATACGGAATACATAATGCAGTGCACAAATTGCATTTCTTATTTCGCGCACTTATCTTGCGAGACGAAGAGAAGTTCCGACTGGAGTAAATATGTTTGAATAGTAAGAAGGATATAAAGAAAAAGGGTTTAAAATTAAAATGGCATTAGTCTAGGCTTATATGTGTGTCTAGTCTGTCTAGTCCGTCCATTCTGTACATTATTTTCGACGTTTCTATCATTCTTTTTGACATATCTGTCATTCTTGACATTACTATCATTGCTTTCGTTCCTTCTTGATATTTTTGTCATCCAGTCTATCCAGGAATGTCAAAAAAGAATGAAAGAAAACTAAAAAGAATGACAGAGATGTCAGTCCATCTAGTCAGTCCCGTTCAGTTCAACCAGTCCGTCCAGTTCGACCAGTCCGTCCAGCCCGTCCGGTCTGTCCAGTCCGTCCGGTCCGTCCGATCCGTCCAGTCCGTCCAGTCCCTCCAGTCCGTCCATCTCAGTCTAATCTGTCTAGTCTTGTCTGTTCATTCTTGTCTGTCTTGTCAAGATGGGCAGGAATGCTAAGGTTGCATGATAGAAATGTCAAGAATGGCAGAAATGCTAATCCCGTCTTGACATTTCTGTCTTTCCTGACATTCTTATCATTCTCGACGTCTCTATCATTCCTTTTTGACATATCTGTCATTCTTGACATTACTATCATTGCTTTCGTTCTTTCTTGATATTTTTGTCATCCAGTCTATCCAGGAATGTCAAAAAATTTCAAACAAATAAGGAAAAGATGCGGTCTAGTCTTTTCTGTCTAGTGAACTGTATCTAGTCATAATGCCTACACATAAAATTTATGTAGCGGGTAGTTTATAAACTACGTGTAAATTACAGTCTCCCGGCTCGGCAGTCGAGCCGGGAGACTGTAATTTAAACGTCGTTTATAAACTACCCGCTAGCAATTGCTTCGTCTCAGTTTAGAAAAAATATCTGTCTGTCTAGTCTTGTTGGTCTAGTCTCGTCTGTCTAGTCTTGTTTGTCTAGTCTTGTCTGTCTAGTTTTCTCTGTCTTGTCTTGTCTATCTAGTCTTGTCTGTTTAGTCTTGTCTGTCTCGTCTTGTCTGTCTCGTCTTGTCTGTCTCGTCTTGTCTGTCTCGTCTTGTCTGTCTCGTCTTGTCTGTCTCGTCTTGTCTGTCTCGTCTTGTCTGTCTCGTCTTGTCTGTCTCGTCTTGTCTGTCTCGTCTTGTCTGTCTCGTCTTGTCTGTCTCGTCTTGTCTGTCTCGTCTTGTCTGTCTCGTCTTGTCTGTCTAGTCTTGTCTGTCTAGAAAATAACAGAAAACTACTAAATTAAATATGAACTCAATTTCTGGCAGCAATTATAGAAGCATTTGACGCAAAACCGTAAAACGAAATTACGGCTGAAAATGTCGAGCCGAGAAATAATTGCATTAACGCTGACCGACGAACAATTACAACAATTCAAAATGTCTCAATCACTTATCTAAAACATTTATCGAACATGAAATCTAATTTGAATTAACAAACATTTCCTCTTTACTTTTCTACCATTTATCTTATCCGCCTGGTCTTGTCTGTCTAGTCTTGTCTGTCTAGTCTTGTCTGTCTAGTCTTGTCTGTCTAGTCTTGTCTGTCTAGTCTTGTCTGTCTAGTCTTGTCTGTCTAGTCTTGTCTGTCTAGTCTTGTCTGTCTAGTCTTGTCTGTCTAGTCTTGTCTGTCTAGTCTTGTCTGTCTAGTCTTGTCTGTCTAGTCTTGTCTGTCTAGTCTTGTCTGTCTAGTCTTGTCTGTCTAGTCTTGTCTGTCTAGTCTTGTCTGTCTAGTCTTGTCTGTCTAGTCTTGTCTGTCTAGTCTTGTCTGTCTAGTCTGTCTAGTCTGGTCTGTCTAGTCTTGTCTGTCTAGTCTTGTTTGTCTAGTCTTGTCTGTCTAGTCTTGTCTGTCTAGTCTTGTCTGTCTAGTCTTGTCTGTCTAGTCTTGTCTGTCTAGTCTTGTCTGTCTAGTCTTGTCTGTCTAGTCTTGTCTGTCTAGTCTTGTCTATCTAGTCTTGTCTGTCTAGTCTTGTCTGTCTAGTCTTGTCTGTCTAGTCTTGTCTGTCTAGTCTTGTCTGTCTAGTCTTGTCTGTCTAGTCTTGTCTGTCTAGTCTTGTCTGTCTAGTCTTGTCTGTCTAGTCTTGTCTGTCTAGTCTTGTCTGTCTAGTCTTGTCTGTCTAGTCTTGTCTGTCTAGTCTTGTCTGTCTAGTCTTGTCTGTCTAGTCTTGTCTGTCTAGTCTTGTCTGTCTAGTCTTGTCTGTCTATTCCTGTCTGTCTAGTCTTGTCTGTCTAGTCTTGTCTGTCTAGTCTTGTCTGTCTAGTCTTGTCTGTCTTGTCTTGTCTGTCTAGTCTGTCTAGTCTTGCCTGTCTAGTCCTGTCTGTCTAGTCTTATCTGTCTAGTCTTGTCTGTCTAGTCTTGTCTGTCTAGTCTTGTCTGTCTAGTCTTATCTGTCTAGTCTTGTCTGTCTAGTCTTGTCTGTCTAGTCTTGTCTGTCTAGTCTTGTCTGTCTAGTCTTGTCTGTCTAGTCTTATCTGTCTAGTCTTGTCTGTCTAGTCTTGTCTGTCTCGTCTTGTCTGTCTAGTCTTGTCTGTCTAGTCTTGTCTGTCTAGTCTTGATTGTCTAGTCTTGTCTGTCTAGTCTTGTATGTCTAGTCTTGTCTGTCTAATGTCTAATCTTGTCTGTTTAATACTGTTTGTCTAGTTTTACATATCTAGTCTTGCCCATAGTTATAGATTTAATAAATGATATTTACCTTTTTTAATGCTTCTGTAAATCCGCGACGCAACATAAACCAGATCTGCGTAGTCTTCCGCGCGTTTTGGCATATTGAAACGAAACCTATCGAGTGCAATTGATAAACGCACAAACAGTTCGCGCTGATGACTCAAACTATCTTCCCCTAGCTCTCATCAGAAACATTAAATGTCTACCACCACCGATCGCCACGACTTACAACAACAATACAAGATTTTTCATTTGAACTGATTAGTTATATAGGTGGATTAGGGATTATTAGACGAGGGATTAGTTTGTTTACAAACGATCTTGTTTGTTTATTTATGGCTTTTATTTATTGCCTTTTAGGAAATGGGCTCGTTTGGGCATTACATTTTTGGGTAACAAAGTTTTCTTATTTGCGATTAAAAAACGTTCAATTTGCAAACGAGGAAACTTAAATTTGCACCCACCAGAAATCGAAATGTTTTCGTAATTTCTACGTAATTATATATATATATATATATATATATATATATATATATATATATATATATATATATATATATATATATATATATATGTAGATACGTAAAATAAAATGTCATAATTGTATGAGATTTACTTCATACAATTACGACATTTTTGTGTCAAATATGACATTTTCTGTCAAATATGACATTTTACATCAACTGTCAACTAAATGTAAATCCTAGAAACTTGTTGAAACAGCAAATGTCAAGGATCTAAAAATTATATTTAGTTGACAGTTGATATAAAATGTCATATTTGACAGAAAATGTCATAATTGTATGAAGTAAATCTCATACAATTATGGCATTTTCTGTCAAATATGACATTCTATACCAACTGTCAAATAAATATAATTAGTAAATTCTCGTATCAATTATGATGTTTTCTGTCAAATATGACATTTTATATCAACTGTCAACTAAATATAATTCCTAGATCCTTGACATTTTCTGTTTCAACAAGAATCTAGGAATTATATTTAGTTGGCAGTTAATATAAGATGTCATATTTGACAGAATACCATTTTCTGTCAAATATGACATTTTATATTAACTGACAACTAAATATAATTCCTAGATCCTTGACATTTTCTGTTTCAACAAGAATCTAGGAATTAAATTTAGTTGACAGTTGATATAAAATGTCATATTTGACAGAAAATGTCATAATTGTATGAAGTAAATCTCATACAATTATTGCATTTTCTGTCAAATATGATATTTTATACCAACTGTCAACTAAATATAATTCGTAAATTCTCGTATCAATTATGATATTTTCTGTCAAATATGACATTTTATATCAACTGTCAACTTAATATAATTCCTAGATCCTTGACATTTTCTGTTTCAACAAGAATCTAGGAATTATATTTAGTTGGCAGTTAATATAATTCCTAGATCCTTGACATTTTCTGTTTCAACAAGAATCTAGGAATTAAATTTAGTTGACAGTTGATATAAAATGTCAACTAAATATAATTAGTAAATTCTCGTATCAATTATGATATTTTCTGTCAAATATGACATTTTATATCAACTGTCAACTAAATATAATTCCTAGATCCTTGACATTTTCTGTTTCAACAAGAATCTAGGAATTATATTTAGTTGACAGTTGATATAAAATGTCATATTTGACAGAAAATGTCATAATTGTATGAAGTAAATCTCATCCAATTATGGCATTTTCTGTCAAATATGATATTTTATACCAACTGTCAACTAAATATAATTCGTAAATTCTCGTATCAATTATGATATTTTCTGTCAAATATGACATTTTATATCAACTGTCAACTAAATATAATTCCTAGATCCTTGACATTTTCTGTTTCAACAAGAATCTAGGAATTATATTTAGTTGACAGTTGATATAAAATGTCATATTTGACAGAAAATATCATAATTGTATGAAGTAAATCTCATACAATTATGGCATTTTCTGTCAAATATGATATTTTATACCAACTGTCAACTAAATATAATTCGTTAATTCTCGTATCAATTATGATATTTTCTGTCAAATATGACATTTTATATCAACTGTCAACTAAATATAATTCCTAGATCCTTGACATTTTCTGTTTCAACAAGAATCTAGGAATTATATTTAGTTGGCAGTTAATATAAGATGTCATATTTGACAGAATACCATTTTCTGTCAAATATGACATTTTATATTAACTGACAACTAAATATAATTCCTAGATCCTTGACATTTTCTGTTTCAACAAGAATCTAGGAATTATATTTAGTTGACAGTTGATATAAAATGTCATATTTGACAGAAAATGTCATAATTGTATGAAGTAAATCTCATACAATTATGGCATTTTCTGTCAAATATGATATTTTATACCAACTGTCAACTAAATATAATTCGTAAATTCTCGAATCAATTATGATATTTTCTGTCAAATATGACATTTTATATCAACTGTCAACTAAATATAATTCCTAGATCCTTGACATTTTCTGTTTCAACAAGAATCTAGGAATTATATTTAGTTGACAGTTGATATAAAATGTCATATTTGACAGAAAATGTCATAATTGTATGAAGTAATTCTCATACAATTATGGCATTTTCTGTCAAATATGACATTTTATACCAACTGTCAACTAAATATAATTAGTAAATTCTCGTATCAATTATGATATTTTCTGTCAAATATGACATTTTATATCAACTGTCAACTAAATATAATTCCTAGATCCTTGACATTTTCTGTTTCAACAAGAATCTAGGAATTATATTTAGTTGGCAGTTAATATAAGATGTCATATTTGACAGAATACCATTTTCTGTCAAATATGACATTTTATATTAACTGACAACTAAATATAATTCCTAGATCCTTGACATTTTCTGTTTCAACAAGAATCTAGGAATTAAATTTAGTTGACAGTTGATATAAAACACATATTTGACAGAAAATGTCATAATTGTATGAAGTAAATCTCATACAATTATTGCATTTTCTGTCAAATATGATATTTTATACCAACTGTCAACTAAATATAATTCGTAAATTCTCGTATCAATTATGATATTTTCTGTCAAATATGACATTTTATATCAACTGTCAACTTAATATAATTCCTAGATCCTTGACATTTTCTGTTTCAACAAGAATCTAGGAATTATATTTAGTTGGCAGTTAATATAATTCCTAGATCCTTGACATTTTCTGTTTCAACAAGAATCTAGGAATTAAATTTAGTTGACAGATGATATAAAATGTCAACTAAATATAATTAGTAAATTCTCGTATCAATTATGATATTTTCTGTCAAATATGACATTTTATATCAACTGTCAACTAAATATAATTCCTAGATCCTTGACATTTTCTGTTTCAACAAGAATCTAGGAATTATATTTAGTTGGCAGTTAATATAAGATGTCATATTTGACAGAAAATGTCATAATTGTATGAAGTAATTCTCATACAATTATGGCATTTTCTGTCAAATATGATATTTTATACCAACTGTCAACTAAATATAATTCGTAAATTCTCGTATCAATTATGATATTTTCTGTCAAATATGACATTTTATATCAACTGTCAACTAAATATAATTCCTAGATCCTTGACATTTTCTGTTTCAACAAGAATCTAGGAATTAAATTTAGTTGGCAGTTAATATAATTCCTAGATCCTTGACATTTTCTGTTTCAACAAGAATCTAGGAATTAAATTTAGTTGACAGTTGATATAAAATGTCAACTAAATATAATTAGTAAATTCTCGTATCAATTATGATATTTTCTGTCAAATATGACATTTTATATCAACTGTCAACTAAATATAATTCCTAGATCCTTGACATTTTCTGTTTCAACAAGAATCTAGGAATTATATTTAGTTGACAGTTGATATAAAATGTCATATTTGACAGAAAATGTCATAATTGTATGAAGTAATTCTCATACAATTATGGCATTTTCTGTCAAATATGACATTTTATACCAACTGTCAACTAAATATAATTAGTAAATTCTCGTATCAATTATGATATTTTCTGTCAAATATGACATTTTATATCAACTGTCAACTAAATATAATTCCTAGATCCTTGACATTTTCTGTTTCAACAAGAATCTAGGAATTAAATTTAGTTGGCAGTTAATATAATTCCTAGATCCTTGACATTTTCTGTTTCAACAAGAATCTAGGAATTAAATTTAGTTGACAGTTGATATAAAATGTCAACTAAATATAATTAGTAAATTCTCGTATCAATTATGATATTTTCTGTCAAATATGACATTTTATATCAACTGTCAACTAAATATAATTCCTAGATCCTTGACATTTTCTGTTTCAACAAGAATCTAGGAATTATATTTAGTTGACAGTTGATATAAAATGTCATATTTGACAGAAAATGTCATAATTGTATGAAGTAATTCTCATACAATTATGGCATTTTCTGTCAAATATGACATTTTATATCAACTGTCAACTTAATATAATTCCTAGATCCTTGACATTTTCTGTTTCAACAAGAATCTAGGAATTATATTTAGTTGGCAGTTAATATAATTCCTAGATCCTTGACATTTTCTGTTTCAACAAGAATCTAGGAATTAAATTTAGTTGGCAGTTAATATAATTCCTAGATCCTTGACATTTTCTGTTCCAACAAGAATCTAGGAATTAAATTTAGTTGACAGTTGATATAAAATGTCAACTAAATATAATTAGTAAATTCTCGTATCAATTATGATATTTTCTGTCAAATATGACATTTTATATCAACTGTCAACTAAATATAATTCCTAGATCCTTGACATTTTCTGTTTCAACAAGAATCTAGGAATTATATTTAGTTGACAGTTGATATAAAATGTCATATTTGACAGAAAATGTCATAATTGTATGAAGTAATTCTCATACAATTATGGCATTTTCTGTCAAATATGACATTTTATACCAACTGTCAACTAAATATAATTAGTAAATTCTCGTATCAATTATGATATTTTCTGTCAAATATGACATTTTATATCAACTGTCAACTAAATATAATTCCTAGATCCTTGACATTTTCTGTTTCAACAAGAATCTAGGAATTAAATTTAGTTGGCAGTTAATATAATTCCTAGATCCTTGACATTTTCTGTTTCAACAAGAATCTAGGAATTAAATTTAGTTGACAGTTGATATAAAATGTCAACTAAATATAATTAGTAAATTCTCGTATCAATTATGATATTTTCTGTCAAATATGACATTTTATATCAACTGTCAACTAAATATAATTCCTAGATCCTTGACATTTTCTGTTTCAACAAGAATCTAGGAATTATATTTAGTTGACAGTTGATATAAAATGTCATATTTGACAGAAAATGCCATAATTGTATGAGAATTACTTCATACAATTATGGCATTTTCTGTCAAATATGACATTTTATATCAACTGTCAACTTAATATAATTCCTAGATCCTTGACATTTTCTGTTTCAACAAGAATCTAGGAATTATATTTAGTTGGCAGTTAATATAATTCCTAGATCCTTGACATTTTCTGTTTCAACAAGAATCTAGGAATTAAATTTAGTTGACAGTTGATATAAAATGTCAACTAAATATAATTAGTAAATTCTCGTATCAATTATGATATTTTCTGTCAAATATGACATTTTATATCAACTGTCAACTAAATATAATTCCTAGATCCTTGACATTTTCTGTTTCAACAAGAATCTAGGAATTATATTTAGTTGACAGTTGATATAAAATGTCATATTTGACAGAAAATGTCATAATTGTATGAAGTAATTCTCATACAATTATGGCATTTTCTGTCAAATATGACATTTTATACCAACTGTCAACTAAATATAATTAGTAAATTCTCGTATCAATTATGATATTTTCTGTCAAATATGACATTTTATATCAACTGTCAACTAAATATAATTCCTAGATCCTTGACATTTTCTGTTTCGACAAGAATCTAGGAATTATATTTAGTTGGCAGTTAATATAAGATGTCATATTTGACAGAATACCATTTTCTGTCAAATATGACATTTTATATTAACTGACAACTAAATATAATTCCTAGATCCTTGACATTTTCTGTTTCAACAAGAATCTAGGAATTAAATTTAGTTGACAGTTGATATAAAATGTCATATTTGACAGAAAATGTCATAATTGTATGAAGTAAATCTCATACAATTATTGCATTTTCTGTCAAATATGATATTTTATACCAACTGTCAACTAAATATAATTCGTAAATTCTCGTATCAATTATGATATTTTCTGTCAAATATGACATTTTATATCAACTGTCAACTTAATATAATTCCTAGATCCTTGACATTTTCTGTTTCAACAAGAATCTAGGAATTATATTTAGTTGGCAGTTAATATAATTCCTAGATCCTTGACATTTTCTGTTTCAACAAGAATCTAGGAATTAAATTTAGTTGACAGTTGATATAAAATGTCAACTAAATATAATTAGTAAATTCTCGTATCAATTATGATATTTTCTGTCAAATATGACATTTTATATCAACTGTCAACTAAATATAATTCCTAGATCCTTGACATTTTCTGTTTCAACAAGAATCTAGGAATTATATTTAGTTGACAGTTGATATAAAATGTAATATTTGACAGAAAATGTCATAATTGTATGAAGTAAATCTCATACAATTATGGCATTTTCTGTCAAATATGATATTTTATACCAACTGTCAACTAAATATAATTCGTAAATTCTCGTATCAATTATGATATTTTCTGTCAAATATGACATTTTATATCAACTGTCAACTAAATATAATTCCTAGATCCTTGACATTTTCTGTTTCAACAAGAATCTAGGAATTATATTTAGTTGACAGTTGATATAAAATGTCATATTTGACAGAAAATATCATAATTGTATGAAGTAAATCTCATACAATTATGGCATTTTCTGTCAAATATGATATTTTATACCAACTGTCAACTAAATATAATTTGTTAATTCTCGTATCAATTATGATATTTTCTGTCAAATATGACATTTTATATCAACTGTCAACTAAATATAATTCCTAGATCCTTGACATTTTCTGTTTCAACAAGAATCTAGGAATTATATTTAGTTGGCAGTTAATATAAAATATCATATTTGACAGAATAACATTTTCTGTCAAATATGACATTTTATATTAACTGCCAACTAAATATAATTCCTAGATTCTTGATATTTTCTGTTTCAACAAGAATCTATGAATTATATTTAGTTGACAGTTGATATAAAATGTCATATTTGACAGAAAATATCATAATTGTATGAGATTAACTTCATACAATTATGACATTTTCTGCCAAGTATGACATTTTATATTAACTGTCAACTAAATATAAATCCTAGATCCTTGACATTTTCTATTTCAACAAGAATCTAGGAATTATATTTAGTTGACAGTTGATATAAAATGTCATATTTGACAGAAAATGTCATAATTGCATTAAGTAAATCTCATACAATTATGACATTTTCTGTCAAATATGACATTTTATACCAACTGTCAACTAAATATAATTCCTAGATCCTTGACATTTTCTGTTTCAACAAGAATCTAGGAATTATATTTAGTTGGCAGTTAATATAAAATGTCATATTTGACAGAATAACATTTTCTGTCAAATATGACATTTTAAATTAACTGCCAACTAAATATAAATCCTAGATCCTTGACATTTTCTGTTTGAACAATATCTAGAAATTATATTTAGTTGACAGTTGATATAAAATGTCATATTTGACAGAAAATGTCATAATTGTATGAGGTAAATCTTATACAATTATGGCATTTTCTGTCAAATATGACATTTTATAGCAACTGTCAACTAAATATAATTCGTAAATTCTCGTATCAATTATGATATTTTCTGTCAAATATGACATTTTATATCAACTGTCAATTAAATATAATTCCTAGATCCTTGACATTTTCTGTTTCAACAAGAATCAAGGAATTATATTTAGTTGGCAGTTAATATAAAATGTCATATTTGACAGAATACCATTTTCTGTCAAATATGACATTTTATATTAACTGCAAACTAAATATAAATCCTAGATCCTTGACATTTTCTGTTTCAACAAGAATCTAAGAATTATATTTAGTTGACAGTTGATTTAAAATGTCATATTTGACAGAAAATGTCATAATTGTATGAAGTAAATCTCATACAATTATGGCATTTTCTGTCAAATATGACATTTTATACCAACTGTCAACTAAATATAATTCGTAAATTCTCGTATCAATTATATTTTCTGTCAAATATGACATTTTATATCAACTGTCAACTAAATATAATTCCTAGATCCTTGACATTTTCTGTTTCAACAAGAATCTAGGAATTATATTTAGTTGACATTTGATATAAAATGTCATATTTGCCAGAAAATGTCATAATTATAAGAGATTTACTTCATACAATTATGACATTTTGCGTCAAATATGACATTTTATATCAAACTAAATATAATTTCTAGATCCTAGACATTTTCTGTTTCAACAAGAATTGTTCCTGAATTTTTTTTTGGATCGCCCAGTATTATAAAATTGTTTGTACTCACCGTTCTTGAGTTTGCAGTTGGAGACGAGCTCGTTCATGAGGTCCTTGTTTTTCTGGAAGCCGCAACAAAACATGGGTAGATTAATGGGGAAACATTGCGACAAAACAGTGCAAAAACAGAAACGGTTAGCGAATTCCCGCTCCGGGTTCACTCGCACAATTGCGAATTCATTGGCAAAAACAATTACAAATTATTTTCGTCTGTCATTAATTGGCAACAAAAACAGCAATTTGCGAAACAGTTTCGTCTCATTCATTATAATGTGTATGTTATAATGAATAATTGTTTAAAAATTAAAACGTGTTATAATGAATAATTTAAACATTTTTGTTTCGTTGATTCTATTTTGTTACAACTAATATTCGAAGATTTTAATCAAATTTTTGAAAATAGGTAAAATAACGGGTGACAAATTAAGAGTGTCCGGTTTCAAAGTAATGATTTATTTGCCATAATTTCATAGAATTTTGTTCGGTTAGTTAAGCGCATGCGCATCCGCCATGCTTAACCCCTTGACATACGAATAAAATGCGCGTTGACGTGTCCATATACATGTGATCTTATCACGTATACATGACGTCTTAGAGAAGTCATTGTATGTTAAGGGGTTAACAGGCGGGAATGTTAAAGTTTCGGGCACATTTTCGGTTAGTTAATCGCATGCGCGTCCGTCATGCTTAACACCTTTATATACGAATAAAATGCGCGTTGGCGATCTTATCACATATACATCCCGACTACGTCTTAGAGACATCATTGTATGTTAAGGGGTTAACAGGCAGGCATGTGAAAGTTTCTGGCACATTTTGTTATTTTCATTGGTTATACGTCAAAAGAGTGTGGTGGTGGCTCAGATAGCTAAGCACTTGGCTCTTGAATCAGACGGCCGGGGTTCAAATCCCATACAAAACCAAAAGCAGTAAAAATTAAAAACTAATGGCTGCAACCCATCACACTCAATTCCCGAATCCGGCTTTGACAACCGTGGGGTCTCAATTGCCTAACACCTTCTCTGGAAATTTGTCGTTCGGATTAGACGTTAAACTGTAGGTCCCCATATTCAAATCTTAATGTTGAGGTTGGATATGTGGCAGAGAAGAGGCCGGTGCCCCAGGAGTGGGGACATAAAAAAGGCAGGCAAAGGCTGATGACGATACGTCAAAAAGTGCCCGAGAACATGGCGGAAATTGACGCATACGCACAAAAAAAAGTCAACTATGAAAAGGTTGCACAATTGCGAATTCATCGGCAAAAACAATTACAATTATTTTCGTCTCTCGTTAAAAAAAAAAGGAAATTCTGGGAATGTCAAAGTGTCGGGCATATTTTGTTATTTTCACATATTTTGTTATTTTCACTTATACGTCCAAAAGTGTCCGAAAAACATTGACGCACTCTTAATTTGTCACTAATTTTTCTTTGTTCTAATTCTGGAAATTCTGGGAATGTGAAAGTTTCGGGCACATTTTGTTATTTTCACTGGTTATACGTCAAAAAGTGCGAATTCGCGCTCCCGTTTCACTCGCACAATTGCAAATTCATTGGCAAAAACAATTACAATTATTTTCTTCTCTCTTTAAAAAAAGGCAAATTCTGGGAATGTTAAAGTTTCGGGAACATTTTCTTATTTCCACTGGTTATACGTCAAAAAATGCCCGAAAAAAAAATATCAACTATGAAAAAGCCCATTGTCTACTACTGCCAGGACACTATTAATTTGTCACCCCTTATATCAGAAAAAAATGAAATTCAGGAAAATCTGGGAATGTAGAAGGTTCGGGCACATTTTGTTATTTTCACTGGTTATACGTCAAAAAGTGCCCGAAAAATATGGCAAAAAATGACGCACAAAAAAATTTCAACTATGAAAAGGTCTAATATTATCAGGATACTCTTAACTTGTCACCCCTTATATCTCAAATCAAAATTTTAATTCTGGAAATTCTGGGAATATGAAAGTTTCGGGCATATTTTGCTATTTTCACAGGTTTTACGCAAAAAAGTGCCCGAAAACATGCCGGAAATTAACGCAGAAAATTTCAACTATGAAAAGGTCTATTGTTTAATACTGTCAGGACACTCTTAATTTGTCACCCCTTATATCACTAATCAAAATTCTAATTCTGGAAATTCTAGTAATGTGAAAGTTTCGTGCACATTTTGTTAATTTCACTGGTTATACGTCAAAAAGTGCCCGAAAAATATGGCGGAAATTGACGCACAAAAAAATTTCAACTATGGAAAAGTCTATTGCCTAATTCTCTCAAGACACTCTTAATTTGTCAACCCCTATATCAGAAATCAAAATTCTAATTCTCAGAATGTGAAAGTTTCGGGCACATTTTGTTATTTTTTCACTGGTTTTACGTCAAAAAGTGCCAGAAAACATGCCGGAAATTGACGCATGCCTACAAAAAATTTTCAACTATGAAAAGATCGATTGTTTAATACTCTCAGGACTCTCTTAATTTGTTTCTCCTTACATCATAAATCAAAATTCTAACTCTAACATGTTGCTCAAAAACATTTGAAGACTAAGCAAGATTTATCAAGACTTGCTTCCCCATACCCCACACGATATTTGCCATTTGATATTGCAATCTGCAATCTGAAGAATGCAATTTCAAATGGCATGAAAAAGAACTTTGAAAAGGTCTATTGTCTAATACTGTCAGGACACTCTTAATTTGTCACTCCTTATATAAGAAATCAAAATTCTAAATCTAGAAATTCTGGGAATGTGAAAGTATCGGGCACATTTTGTTATTTTCACTGGTTATACGTCAAAAAGCGCCCGAATAAACATTGACGCACAAAAAAAATTCAACTATGTAAAGGTCTATTGTCTAATACTCTCAGGACACTCTTAATTTGTCACCCCATATATTACAAAACAAAATATTATTTCTGGAAATTCTGCAATGTGAAAGTTTCGGGCACATTTTGTTATTTTCACCAGCTATACGTCAAAAGGTCCACGAAAAACATGGCGGAAATTGACGCACAAAAAAATTTATGAAAAAGTCTATTGTCTAATACACAGGACACTCTTAATTTGTCACCCCTTATATCATAAATCAAAATTCTAATTCTGGAAATTCTGGGAATGTGAAAGTTTCGGGCACATTTAGTTATTTTCGCTGGTTATACGTCAAAAAGTGCTCGAAAAAATGACGGAAATTGACGCAAAAAAAAATTTCAATTATGAAAAGGTGTATTGTCTAATACTGTCAGAACACTCTTAGTTTGTCACCCCTTATATCAGAAATAAAAATTTTAATTCACGGAATGTGAAAGTCTCGGGCACATTGTGTTATTTTCACTGGTTATACGTCAAAAAGTGACCGAAAAACATTGACACACAAAAAATTCAACAATGAAATGGTCTGTTTAATACTGTCAGGACACTCTTAATTTGTCATCCCTTATATCAGAAATAAAAATTGTAATTCAGGAAATTCTGGGAATGTGAAAGTATCGGGCACATTTTGTTATTTTCACTGGTTGCACGCCAAAAAGTGCCCGAAAAAAATGGCGGAAATTGACGCAAAAAAATTCAACTATGAAAAGGTCTATTGTCTAATATTGTCAGATCACTCTTAATTTGTCATCCCTTAAATAAGAAATAAAAATTCTCATTCTGGAAATTCTGGGAATATGAAAGTTTCGGGCACATTTTGTTATTTTCACTGGTTATACGTCAAAAAGTGCCCGAAAAACATTGGCGCACAAAAAAATTTCAACTATGAAAAGGTCTATTGTATAATACTTTCACTCTTAATTTGTCACCCCTTATATCAGAAATCAAAATTATAATTCTGGAAATTCTGAGAATGTGAAAGTTTCGGGCACATTCGGTTAATTTCACTGGTTATACGTCAAAAAGTGCCCGAAAATCATGATGGAAATTGACGCACAAAAAAAATTCCAATATGAAAAGGTCTATTTTCTAATACTCTCAGGACATTCTTAATTTGTCACCCCTTATATTAAAAATCAAAATTCTAATTCTGGAAATTCCGGGAATGTAAAAGTTTCAGGCACATTTAGTTATTTTCACTGGTTGTATGTCAAAAAGTGCCCGAAAAATATGGTAGAAATTGACGCACAAAAAAATTTCAACTATGAAAATGTCTATTGTCTAATACTCTCAGGACACTCTTAATTTGTCACCCCTTATATTACAAATCAAAATTCTAATTCTCGAAATTCTAGGAATGTGAAAATTTCGGGCACATTTTGTTATTTTCACTGGTTATACATCAAAAAGTGCCCGAAAAACAGCAGAAATTGACGCACAAAAAAAATGTTACTGGAAAAAAGTCTAATACTGTTAAGACACTCTTAATTTGTGACCCTTTACATCAGAAATCAACATTATAATTGTAACACAATGCTCAAAAACATAGTAAAACAAAGCAAGACTAAGCTAGATCAAGACTTGCTTCCCCATACCATTCGGTATTTGCCATTTGATATTGCAATCTGCAATCTGAAGAATGAAATTTCAAATGGCATGAAGAAGAACTATGAAAAGGTCTATTGTCTAATACTGTCAGGACACTCTTAATTTGCTACCCCTTATATCAGATATCAAAATTATAATTGTGAAAATTCTGGGAATGTGAAAGTTTCGGGCACATTTTGTTATTTTTACTGGTTATATGTCAAAAAGTGCCCGAAAAACATAGACGCACAAACAAATTTGAACTATGAAAAGGTCTATTATCTAAAGGCCTATTCTCATATACGCGACACTTAGCTACGCGACGTCACGCGACATCGCCTGTCAAATAATGATTACATTGTTTTAAATGGGCACGTCCTCACTATGACTATGCGACGTGCCCATTTAAAACAATGTAATCATCATTTGACAGGCTACGTCGCACGACGTCGCGTAGCTGAGTATCGCGCATATGGGGATCGACCTTAATACTCTCAGGACAATCTTATTTTGTCACCCCGTATATGAAAAATCACATTTGAAGACTAACCAAGATTTATCAAGACGTGCTTCCCCATACCCCATGTCATATTTGCCATTTGATATTGCAATCTGCAATTTCAAATGGCATGAAGAAGCTTCTTCAGTTATTCTTCCATTGCTCGTTGTTGGTCGTCGATTTTTCAACGCGCAAAACGATTGGGAGTCTTAAAATAGAAACTAACCGATCGCTTGCAATACGTGCGTAATCTCGCTTAATTAGTTTACTAAACGGATTATTAATTATTAGATTCTGGCATAACAAGTTCATTAAATACACACTTAACTTATCGCTAGTACTAAACATTATCGTCAACGACGCGTTTTATAATTGCCGAAGATAACAGACAAACTGACCTTTATATCAGAAATAAAAGATTCCAATTCTGGAAATACTGGGAATGTAAAAGTTTCACCGGTTATACGCCAAAAATTGCAACTATGAAAAAGTCTGTTGTAAAATACTTTCAGGACACTCTTAATTTGTCACCCCTTAAATTACAAATCAAAATTCTAATTCTAGAAATTCTGGGAATGTAAAACTTTCAGGCACGCTTTGTTATTTTTACCGGTTATACGGCAAAAAGTGCCCGAAAAACATGGTGGAAATTGACGTATGCGCACAAAAAAAGTACAACTGTGAAAAGACCTGTTGTCTAATACTTTTAGGACACTCTTAATTTGTCACCCTATATATCAGAAATCAAAAATTGCGCGAAAAACATGGTAGAAATTGACGTTTGCGCACAAAAAAAATTTCAACTATGAATAGGTCTGTTGTCAAATACTTTCAGGACACTCTTAATTTGTCACCCTTTATATTACAAATCCAAATTCTAATTCTGGAAATTCTGGGAATGTAAAAGTTTCGGGCACATTTTGTTATTTTTACCTGTTATACGGCAAAAAGTGCCCGAAAAACATGGTGGAAATTAACGTTTGCGCACAAAAAAATTTCAAGTATGAAAAGGTCTATTGTCAAATACTTTCAGGACACTCTTAATTTGTCACCCCTTATAATACAAATCAAAAGTCTAATTCTGGGAATGCAAAAGTTTCGGGCACATTTTGTTATTTTCACTGGTTATACGCCAAAAAGTGCCCGAAAAACATGGTGGAGATTGACGTATGCGCACAAAAAAAAGTTCAACTAAGAAAGGGTCTATTGTCCAATACTTTCAGGACACTCTTAATTTGTCACCCTATATATCAGAAATCAGACAAACGATAAGATAACAGACAAACTGATAAGAAAGATCATTTGCAGTCTAATCTCGTCCAGTTTCTAATCTTGTCTTGATTAGTCTTGTCTGTGCTAGTTCAGTTTCAATTGAAGGTTAGGTTTTTTTTTGTGCGCGTGCGTCAATTTCCGCCATGTTTTTCGCGCAATTTTTGACGTATAACCACCCCTTATATTACAAGTAAAAATTCTAATTCTGGAAATTCTGCGAATGTAAAACTTTCAGGCACTTTTTGCTATTTTCACCGGTTATACGCTAAAAAGTGCCCGAAAAATATGGTGGAAATTGACGTACGCTAAAAAAAAATTTCAACTATGAAAAGGTCTATTGTCTAATATTTTCAGGACACTCTTAATTTGTCACCCTATATATCAGAAATCAGACAAACGATAAGATAACAGACAAACTGATAAGAAAGATCATTTGCAGTCTAATCTCGTCCATTTTCTAATCCTGTCTTGATTAGTCTTGTCTGTTCTAGTTCAGTTTCAATCCAATGTTAGTATGAATTACCACGTAGTATGTAAATTTTTTTGGGCGCATGCGTTAATTTCCGCCATGTTTTTCGGGCAGTTTTTGACGTATAACCACCCCTTATATTACAAATAAAAGTTCTAATTCTGGAAATTCTGGGAATGTAAAAGTTTCGGGCACATTTTGTTATTTTCACTGGTTATACGCCAAGAAGTGCACGATAATTTCCGCCATGTTTTTCGGGCACTTTTTGACGTATAACCAGTGGAAATAACAAAATGTAATGTTTTTCGGGCACTTTTTAACGTATAACCAGTGGAAATAACAAAATGTCATGTTTTTCAGGCACTTTTTGACGTATAACCAGTGTAAATAACGAAATGTCATGTTTTCGGGCACTTTTTGACGTATAACCAGTGGAAATAACAAAATGTGCCCGAAACTTTCACATTCCCGCCTTTTAAACAAGGCAGACGCGCATGCGCTTAACTAATTGCAAAAATGTCTATTGAAATTATAATCGCAAACATCCTATTCATTGTTCGGTTTTGTTTGATCATGTTTGCTCTTGCCTAGTCTTCTCCGGCTAATATTCTCTGCTATTTATTAATCCGGCAGAATTAATCGGGACCTTGTGGTCGATTAAATAATCGAGCAGAAGGACCTTGTGGTCGATAGCCCTTTGTATAAAGTACACAATACATTCTCTCTTAAATAATCTTGATGTTTTCTTTGATATAACAAAATGTATCCGAAAGCCTTGGTGCCTCGACTTGTCTGATGTAGTCTAATCTACATGATCCGTAATTTCGAATTTAAGGCGGCCGGCTGATAACCTCACGCGTGGTCGATAGCCCTTTGTATAAAGCCTAGAACAAATATATTCTCCCAGTCTTAAATAATCTAGACCTTGTGCCTCGACCTTGGTGCCTGGTGTAATCTAATCTACATGATCCGTAATTTCGCATTTAAGGCGGCCGGCTGATAACCTCACAGATGGGCGATAGCCTTTTGTATAAAGTCTACAATAAATATATTCTCCCTGTCTTAAATAATCTAGATGTTTTCTTTCATATAACAAAATGTGCCCGAAAGCCTTGGTGCCTCGACTTGCCCGGTGTAGTCTAATCTACATGAACCGTAATTTCGTATATAAGGCGACCGGCTGATAACCTCACGGGTGGTCGATAGCCCTTTGAATAAACTCTACAACAAATATATTCTCCCAGTCTTAAATAATCTAGATGTTTTCTTTAAGCGTAGCCTAATCTACGTGATCCGTAATTTCGAATTTAAGGCGGCCGGGCTGATAACCTCACGCCGGGCATTTGCATGACAACAATTCCGTCGGGCGGCAATGCGGAATTAACGATTAATTACCTCCCAGATCAATTTGAAGTCGGGCTGCTCCACCCGCAGCAGCTCGCAGGTAGTCTGGGTCACGACGGTCGTGTCTCGCGGCAAATCCTGCAGGATTGATTCGCCGAACGTCGCGCCGACCGTCAACGTACACAACGTTACCGGAATCTGAAACACAATCACGAGAATTAGAGTTTGATTGATCTTGCCTGGAATTGTCTTGTCTTATATGAACTTCGCTAGTCATGTTACGTCATGCCAGGTTTTTTGTTTCATCTTGTTAGGTCTTGCCTGTTTTTTTTTCTGGTCTTGTCTGGTTTTGCCTGGCCTCGCCAAGCCTCGTCTGGCCTCGCAAAGCCTCGTCTGGCCTCGCCAAGCCAAGCATAAGCCCAAATAATAAGCATAAGCCCCAATAATAGCAATATAATAGCATTGTTTGTATGTAAATAATATTAATAATAATAATCGCCAAGCCTCGTCTGGCCCCGCCAAGCCTCGCCTGGCCTTCCAAAGTCTCGTCTGGCCTCCCAAAGTTTCGTCCGGCCTCCCAAAGTCTCGTCAGGCCTCGCCAAGCCTCGTCTGGCCTCGTCAAGCCTCGTCTGGCCTCGCCAAGCCTCGTCTGGTCTCCCAAAGTCTCGTCTGGCCTCCCAAAGTCTCGTCTGGCCTCCCAAAGTCTCGTCTGGCCTCCCAAAGTCTCGTCTGGCTTCGCCAAGCCTCGTCTGGCCTCGCCAAGCCTCGTCTGGCCTCGCCAAGCCAAGCATAAGCCCAAATATTAAGCATAAGCCCCAATAATAGCAATATAATAGCATTGTTTGTATGTAAATAATAATAATAATAATAATAATCGCCAAGCCTTGTCTGGCCTCGCCAAGCCTCGTCTGGCCTCGCCAAGCCTCGTCTGGCCTCCCAAAGTCTCGTCTGGCCTCCCAAAGTCTCGTCTGGCCTCCCAAAGTCTCGTCTGGCCTCCCAAAGTCTCGTCTGGCTTCGCCAAGCCTCGTCTGGCCTCGCCAAGCCTCGCATAAGCCCCAATAATAGCAATATAATAGCATTGTTTGTATGTAAATAATAATAATAATCGCCAAGCCTCGTCCGGTCTCGCCAAGCCTCGTCTGGCCTCGCCAAGCCTCGTCTGGCCTCGCCAAGCCTCGTCTGGCCTCCCAAAGTCTCGTCTGGCCTCGCCAAGCCTCGCATAAGCCCCAATAATAGCAATATAATAGCATTGTTTGTATGTAAATAATATTAATAATAATAATCGCCAAGCCTCGTCTGGCCCCGCCAAGCCTCGCCTGGCCTTCCAAAGTCTCGCCTGGCCTCCCAAAGTTTCGTCCGGCCTCCCAAAGTCTCGTCTGGCCTCGCCAAGCCTCGTCTGGCCTCGTCAAGCCTCGCATAAGTCCCAATAATAAGCATAAGCCCCAATAATAGCAATATAATAGCATTGATTGTATGTAAATAATAATAATAATCGCCAAGCCTGGTCTGGCCTCGCCAAGCCTCGTCTGGCCTCCCAAAGTCTCGTCTGGCCTCCCAAAGTCTCGTCTGGCCTCCCAAAGTATCGTCTGGCCTCGCCAAGCCTCGTCTGACCTCGCCAAGCCTCGCATAAGCCCCAATAATAAGCATAAGCCCCAATAATAGCAATATAATAGCATTGTTTGTATGTAAATAATAATAATAATGATAATCGCCAAGCCTCGTCTGGCCTCGCCAAGCCTCGTCAGGCCTCCCAAAGTCTAGTCTGGCCTCCCAAAGTCTCGTCTGGCCTCCCAAAGTTTCGTCCGGCCTCCCAAAGTCTCGTCTGGCCTCGCCAAGCCTCGTCTGGCCTCGTCAAGCCTCGCATAAGCCCCAATAATAAGCATAAGCCACAATAATAGCAATATAATAGCATTGTTTGTATGTAAATAATAATAATAATAATAATAATCGCCAAGCCTCGTCTGGCCTCGCCAAGCCTCGTCTGGCCTCCCAATGTCTCGTCTGGCCTCCCAAAGTCTCGTCTGGCCTCCCAAAGTCTCGTCTGGCCTCCCGAAGTCTCGTCTGGCCTTGCCAAGCCTCGTCTAACCTCGCCAAGCCTCGCATAAGCCCCAATAATAAGCATAAGCCTCAATAATAGCAATATAATAGCATTGTTTGTATGTAAATAATAATAATAAGGATAATCGCCAAGCCTCGTCTGGCCTCGCCAAGTCTCGTCTGGCCTCCAAAAGTCTCGTCTGGCCTCCCAAAGTCTCGTCTGGCCTCCCAAAGTCTCGTCTGGCTTCCCAAAGTCTCGTCTGGCTTCGCCAAGCCTCGTCTGGCCTCGCCAAGCCTCGCATAAGTCCCAATATTTAGCATAAGCCCCAATAATAGCAATATAATAGCATTGTTTGTATGTAAATAATAATAATAATCGCCAAGCCTCGTCCGGTCTCGCCAAGCCTCGTCTGGCCTCGCCAAGCCTCGTCTGGCCTCCCAAAGTCTCGTCTGGCCTCCCAAAGTCTCGTCTGGCCTCCCAAAGTCTCGTCTGGCCTCCCAAAGTCTCGTCTGGCTTCGCCAAGCCTCGTCTGGCCTCGCCAAGCCTCGCATAAGCCCCAATATTAAGCATAAGCCCCAATAATAGCAATATAATAGCATTGTTTGAATGTAAATAATAATAATAATCGCCAAGCCTCGTCCGGTCTCGCCAAGCCTCGTCTGGCCTCGCCAAGCCTCGCATAAGCCCCAATATTAAGCATAAGCCCCAATAATAGCAATATAATAGCATTGTTTGAATGTAAATAATAATAATAATCGCCAAGCCTCGTCCGGTCTCGCCAAGCCTCGTCTGGCCTCGCCAAGCCTCGCATAAGCCCCAATATTAAGCATAAGCCCCAATAATAGCAATATAATAGCATTGTTTGAATGTAAATAATAATAATAATCGCCAAGCCTCGTCCGGTCTCGCCAAGCCTCGTCTGGCCTCGCCAAGCCTCGTCTGGCCTCCCAAAGTCTCGTCTGGCCTCGCCAAGCCTCGCATAAGCCCCAATAATAGCAATATAATAGCATTGTTTGTATGTAAATAATAATAATAATAATAATCGCCAAGCCTCGCCTGGCCTCCCAAAGTCTCGTCTGGCCTCCCAAAGTTTCGTCCGGCCTCCCAAAGTCTCGTCTGGCCTCGCCAAGCCTCGTCTGGCCTCGTCAAGCCTCGCATAAGCCCCAATAATAAGCATAAGCCCCAATAATAGCAATATAATAGCATTGTTTGTATGTAAATAATAATAATAATAATAATCGCCAAGCCTCGTCTGGCCTCGCCAATCCTCGTCTAGCCTCGCCAAGCCTCGTCTGGCCTCCCAAAGTGTCGTCTGGCCTCCCAAAGTCTCGTCTGGCCTCCCAAAGTATCGTCTGGCCTCGCCAAGCCTCGTCTGACCTCGCCAAGCCTCGCATAAGCCCCAATAATAAGCATAAGCCCCAATAATAGCAATATAATAGCATTGTTTGTATGTAAATAATAATAATAATGATAATCGCCAAGCCTCGTCTGGCCTCGCCAAGCCTCGTCTGGCCTCCCAAAGTCTAGTCTGGCCTCCCAAAGTCTCGTCTGGCCTCTCAAAGTTTCGTCCTGCCTCCCAAAGTCTCGTCTGGCCTCGCCAAGCCTCGTCTGGCCTCGTCAAGCCTCGCATAAACCCCAATAATAAGCATAAGCCCCTATAATAGCAATATAATAGCATTGTTTGTATGTAAATAATAATAATAATAATAATAATCGCCAAGCCTCGTCTGGCCTCCCAAAGTCTCGTCTGGCCTTCCAAAGTCTCGTCTGGCCTCCCAAAGTCTCGTCTGGCCTCCCAAAGTCTCGTCTGGCCTCGCCAAGCCTCGTCTAACCTCGCCAAGCCTCGCATAAGCCCCAATAATAAGCATAAGCCCCAATAATAGCAATATAATAGCATTGTTTGTATGTAAATAATAATAATAATGATAATCGCCAAGCCTCGCCTGGCCTCGCCAAGCCTCGTCTGGCCTCCCAAAGTCTAGTCTGGCCTCCCAAAGTCTCGCCTGGCCTCGCCAAGCCTCGTCTGGCCTCGCCAAGCCTCGTATGCGTCGTCTTGCCTCGTCTGGCCTCGTCTGGTCTTGTCCGGTCTTATTTGCTCTTGTCTGCTCTTGTCTGATCATATCTGGTCTTGTCTATAAAATTATGTAGTGGATTATCATGTATTGTAGCTAGTAAACTCAAAACGGCATGGGCTATTACGAGTTTGAAATTATCAAATGGATGATACTAAAATAGCTTCTATATATAAGCCATTAAAATGCATATATGAGTGTGAAACATGAAATCTCTGTTAGTTTAGTCCACATAAATCCATCAAAAATGATGTTTGATGGCAAATAAATCAATCCTTGTTTGTATGTAAATAATAATAATAATAGCCCCTTTCGTCCTAGCATTTACATGCTTTAAGTGGGGATAGCTAAACAAGGGTAGCTATTTTGTCAGCCTCGGCTTATGTTAGAGATAGGGTGGCTGGCCCTACGCTGCCTATTATTTCGTATGTAAATACCAAATATTAAAATTGTAGCCTAAACGAAGCTCGATAGCAAATGCTAATTAACCCCTTGATATACAATGACGTCTCTAAGACGTCATGTATATGTCATAAGATCACATGTATATGGACACGACAACGCGCATTTTATTAGCATGTCAAATGGTTAATAGCATAGCGATATTAAGAATGAAATATTGGTGTAAACGGATATCGAAACGGAGAAGTGTTGGATAATTAGGTTTCATTGCTGTCGGCCACGCAGTCTAATGTAATAAATATTGACGGAATCGCATCGACCCAATTTGTGTCCAAGGGGATGCGTGGGAAGCGCCGACCAAAACAAACACTGCTAGAGACCGGCAGCAAATACTGAAACGACTGTTTGCTTCCACCAATTTTTCTATTTAACAATCTCTTTCAGAGCCGCCAACAAATATTATATTTCATAGATTACACAATATATATATATATATATATATATATATATATATATATATATATATATATATATATATATATGTATACAGCGAGGTTCCTACAGCCTTTGCCGCATCCCGCACTTCTTTTCTTATCTCTCCAGCCATCTTCTTCTATGGCTCTATCTTTAATGGTTTCCATAATACCATCTATCCATTTTATTGCTGGTCTGTCTCTTCTTCTCCTTGCTCTTGGTATATATTGGAATGCTATTTTAGGCCATCTTTCTCCAGTCATCCTTTGCATGTGTCCATACCACTTTACTCACACAACATACCAATCAATAATTCGTATTATTACAGTTGTATAGTCTTATTTGTATAGTATCTTAGTTGTATAGTCTTATAGTTGTTAGACTAGACAAGACCGGACAAGAGCAGACAAGACCAGATTGGACCAGACAAGAGCAGAAGAGATCAGACAAGACAAGACAAGACTAGCCTAAACTAGACAAGCTAAGACCAGTCAAGAGAAAGTGAGGAGAAAGTGTTATGTTAGGTTAGCAGTTTGATAGATTGATCTTTTTGTGAAATATTTTACGTAATAAGGAGATTTACAGTGAAATAATGCATTGCTGATAAAGATTCTCGCAATGTCAACTTGTTTACTAATCGTGCGAAAGGTCAAATATTTGTTTCACGCGAATCTCGATGTATTTGCAAAACAACATCGAATATTTACTGGATTTTATTTATCACAAACTGATAAAATAAAAATTAGTTGAAGCCGAACAGATAAGATAGGCAGTAAGTAATAGACAGACAACGAGACTAGGCTGTCTAGCCTTGTCTGGTCTTGTCTAGTCTTGTCAGGTTTTGCCTGGTCTCGTCTGTTATCATCTAGTCTTGTCTAGTCTTGGCTGGCCTTGTCAGATCTTGTCTGGTCTTGCCTCGTCTTGTCAGGTCTTATCTGGTCTCTTTCTTGTTTTGTCTGTTCTAGTGTGAGGTTGCTCCGGCTAGGCTAAGGTTGTTCATTCTGATCTCCTCATAAACAAGCATAAAGCTCCAACTCCATATTTTCTTCTACAACTATGTTACACAAAGCGCTATAAAGTTTAATTGCTTGAGAGTTAGTTGCTTAAGATCGAAACAATTAAATGGCAATTAGCGATTTAATGGACAGGGATTGTTTCCGTAGGAAAGCGAAGATCAAACGTCTAAGCAGTGCTTGTGCCGCGACAATAAGTTTTTACTAATTACAGACCTACCGACTGAAAGACCGCTGGCGCTGGTAGATGGCCAATAGTTATATTTGTATTTATACAAATATAATAATTGGCCATCTAATACATTATAGCAATAAACATGTTTTATTATTGTTATTATTACAGACTTATTTCTACTTTAGACACAAACAACAAGGACCCAGATCAAAGTGAGAAATATTAATATTGGTTGAAAGTCTCTATACATATGTGATATGCTGAGGATTCGTCGTTCCGACTAAGTCTAACTGTTAGACTAGAGATTAGGTCTGACTGTTAGACTACAGATTAAGACTTACTGTTGGACTAGAGATTAAGTCTGACTATTAGACTACAGATTAAGACTTACTGTTGGACCACAGATTAAGTCTGACTGTTAGACTAGAGATTAAGTCTTACTGTTGGACTAGGGATTAAGACTTACTGTTGGACTAGAGATTAAGTGTGACTATTAGACTAGAGATTAAGTCTTACTGTTGGAAAGTCTGACTGTTAGACTACAGATTAAGACTTACTGTTGGATTATAGATTAAGTCTGACTGTTAGACTACAGATTAAGACTTACTGTTGGATTATAGATTAAGTCTGACCGTTAGACTACAGATTAAGACTTACTGTTGGACTAGAGATTAAGTTTGACTGTTAGACTACAGATTAAGACTTACTGTTGGACTAGAGATTAAGTCTGTCTGTTAGACTACAGATTAAGACTTACAGTTGGATTATAGATTACGTCTCACTGTTAGACTACAGATTAAAACTTACTGTTGGATTATGGATTAAGTCTGACTGTTAGACTACAGATTAAGACTTACTGTTGGATTATAGATTAAGTCTGACTGTTAGACTACAGATTAAGACTTACTGTTGGATTATGGATTAAGTCTGACTGTTAGACTACAGATTAAGACTTACTGTTGGATTATGGATTAAGTCTGACTGTTAGACTACAGATTAAGACTTACTGTTGGACTAGAGATTAAGTCTGTCTGTTAGACTACAGATTAAGACTTACAGTTGGATTATAGATTACGTCTCACTGTTAGACTACAGATTAAGACTTACTGTTGGATTATGGATTAAGTCTGACTGTTAGACTACAGATTAAGACTTACTGTTGGACTAGAGATTAAGTCTGTCTGTTAGACTACAGATTAAGACTTACTGTTGGATTATAGATTAAGTCTGACCGTTAGACTACAGATTAAGACTTACTGTTGGACTAGAGATTAAGTCTGTCTGTTAGACTACAGATTAAGACTTACTGTTGGATTATAGATTAAGTCTGACCGTTAGACTACAGATTAAGACTTACTGTTGGACTAGAGATTAAGTCTGTCTGTTAGACTACAGATTAAGACTTACTGTTGGATTATAGATTAAGTCTGACTGTTAGACTACAGATTAAGACTTACTGTTGGACTAGAGATTAAGTCTGACTGTTAGATTAGAGATTAAGTCTTACTGTTGGACTAGGGATTAAGACTTACTGTTGGACTAGAGATTAAGTGTGACTGTTAGACTAGAGATTAAGTCTTACTGTTGGAAAGTCTGACTGTTAGACTACAGATTAAGACTTACTGTTGGATTATAGATTAAGTCTGACTGTTAGACTACAGATTAAGACTTACTGTTGGATTATGGATTAAGTCTGACTGTTAGACTACAGATTAAGACTTACTGTTGGACTAGAGATTAAGTCTGTCTGTTAGACTACAGATTAAGACTTACTGTTGGATTATAGATTAAGTCTGACTGTTAGACTACAGATTAAGACTTACTGTTGGACTAGAGATTAAGTCTGACTGTTAGATTAGAGATTAAGTCTTACTGTTGGACTAGGGATTAAGACTTACTGTTGGACTAGAGATTAAGTGTGACTGTTAGACTAGAGATTAAGTCTTACTGTTGGAAAGTCTGACTGTTAGACTACAGATTAAGACTTACTGTTGGATTATAGATTAAGTCTGACTGTTAGACTACCGATTAAGACTTACTGTTGGATTATAGATTAAGTCTGACCGTTAGACTACAGATTAAGACTTACTGTTGGTATAGAGATTAAGTTTGACTGTTAGACTACAGATTAAGACTTACTGTTGGACTAGAGATTAAGTTTAACTGTTAGACTACAGATTAAGACTTACTGTTGGACTAGAGATTAAGTCTGTCTGTTAGACTACAGATTAAGACTTACAGTTGGATTATAGATTACGTCTCACTGGTAGACTACAGATTAAGACTTACTGTTGGATTATGGATTAAGTCTGACTGTTAGACTACAGATTAAGACTTACTGTTGGACTAGAGATTAAGTCTGTCTGTTAGACTACAGATTAAGACTTACTGTTGGATTATAGATTAAGTCTGACTGTTAGACTACAGATTAAGACTTACTGTTGGACTAGAGATTAAGTCTGTCTGTTAGACTACAAATTAAGACTTACTGTTGGATTATAGATTAAGTCTGACTGTTAGACTACAGATTAAGACTTACTGTTGGACTAGAGATTAAGTCTGTCTGTTAGACTACAGATTAAGACTTACTGTTGGATTATAGATTAAGTCTGACTGTTAGACTACAGATTAAGACTTACTGTTGGACTAGAGATTAAGTCTGACTGTTAGATTAGAGATTAAGTCTTACTGTTGGACTAGGGATTAAGACTTACTGTTGGACTAGAGATTAAGTGTGACTGTTAGACTAGAGATTAAGTCTTACTGTTGGAAAGTCTGACTGTTAGACTACAGATTAAGACTTACTGTTGGATTATAGATTAAGTCTGACTGTTAGACTACCGATTAAGACTTACTGTTGGATTATAGATTAAGTCTGACTGTTAGACTACAGATTAAGACTTACTGTTGGATTATGGATTAAGTCTGACTGTTAGACTACAGATTAAGACTTACTGTTGGACTAGAGATTAAGTCTGTCTGTTAGACTACAGATTAAGACTTACTGTTGGATTATAGATTAAGTCTGACTGTTAGACTACAGATTAAGACTTACTGTTGGACTAGAGATTAAGTCTGACTGTTAGATTAGAGATTAAGTCTTACTGTTGGACTAGGGATTAAGACTTACTGTTGGACTAGAGATTAAGTGTGACTGTTAGACTAGAGATTAAGTCTTACTGTTGGAAAGTCTGACTGTTAGACTACAGATTAAGACTTACTGTTGGATTATAGATTAAGTCTGACTGTTAGACTACCGATTAAGACTTACTGTTGGATTATAGATTAAGTCTGACCGTTAGACTACAGATTAAGACTTACTGTTGGACTAGAGATTAAGTTTGACTGTTGGACTACAGATTAAGACTTACTGTTGGACTAGAGATTAAGTTTGACTGTTAGACTACAGATTAAGACTTACTGTTGGACTAGAGATTAAGTCTGTCTGTTAGACTACAGATTAAGACTTACAGTTGGATTATAGATTACGTCTCACTGTTAGACTACAGATTAAGACTTACTGTTGGATTATGGATTAAGTCTGACTGTTAGACTACAGATTAAGACTTACTGTTGGATTATAGATTAAGTCTGACCGTTAGACTACAGATTAAGACTTACTGTTGGACTAGAGATTAAGTCTGACTGTTAGATTAGAGATTAAGTCTTACTGTTGGACTAGGGATTAAGTGTGACTGTTAGACTAGAGATTAAGTCTTACTGTTGGAAAGTCTGACTGTTAGACTACAGATTAAGACTTACTGTTGGATTATAGATTAAGTCTGACTGTTAGACTACAGATTAAGACTTACTGTTGGATTATAGATTAAGTCTGACCGTTAGACTACAGATTAAGACTTACTGTTGGACTAGAGATTAAGTTTGACTGTTAGACTACAGATTAAGACTTACTGTTGGACTAGATATTAAGTCTGTCTGTTAGACTACAGATTAAGACTTACTGTTGGATTATAGATTAAGTCTGACTGTTAGACTACAGATTAAGACTTACCGTTGGATTATAGATTAAGTCTGACCGTTAGACTACAGATTAAGACTTACTGTTGGACTAGAGATTAAGTATGTCTGTTAGACTACAGATTAAGACTTACAGTTGGATTATAGATTACGTCTCACTGTTAGACTACAGATTAAGACTTACTGTTGGATTATAGATTAAGTCTGACCGTTAGACTACAGATGAAGACTTACTGTTGGACTAGAGATTAAGTTTGACTGTTAGACTACAGATTAAGACTTACTGTTGGATTATAGATTAAGTCTGACTGTTAGACTACAGATTAAGATTTACCGTTGGATTATAGATTAAGTCTGACCGTTAGACTACAGATTAAGACTTACTGTTGGACTAGATATTAAGTCTGTCTGTTAGACTACAGATTAAGACTTACTGTTGGATTATAGATTAAGTCTGACTGTTAGACTACAGATTAAGACTTACTGTTGGATTATAGATTAAGTCTGACCGTTAGACTACAGATTAAGACTTACTGTTGGACTAGAGATTAAGTTTGACTGTTAGACTACAGATTAAGACTTACTGTTGGATTATAGATTAAGTCTGACTGTTAGACTACAGATTAAGACTTACCGTTGGATTATAGATTAAGTCTGACCGTTAGACTACAGATTAAGACTTACTGTTGGACTAGATATTAAGTCTGTCTGTTAGACTACAGATTAAGACTTACTGTTGGATTATAGATTAAGTCTGACTGTTAGACTACAGATTAAGACTTACCGTTGGATTATAGATTAAGTCTGACCGTTAGACTACAGATTAAGACTTACTGTTGGACTAGAGATTAAGTCTGTCTGTTCGACTACAGATTAAGACTTACAGTTGGATTATAGATTACGTCTCACTGTTAGACTACAGATTAAGACTTACTGTTGGATTATAGATTAAGTCTGACTGTTAGACTACAGATTAAGACTTACTGTTGGATTATAGATTAAGTCTGACCGTTAGACTACAGATTAAGACTTACTGTTGGACTAGAGATTAAGTTTGACTGTTAGACTACAGATTAAGACTTACTGTTGGACTAGAGATTAAGTCTGTCTGTTAGACTACAGATTAAGACTTACTGTTGGATTATAGATTAAGTCTGACTGTTAGACTACAGATTAAGACTTACCGTTGGATTATAGATTAAGTCTGACCGTTAGACTACAGATTAAGACTTACTGTTGGACTAGAGATTAAGTCTGTCTGTTAGACTACAGATTAAGACTTACAGTTGGATTATAGATTACGTCTCACTGTTAGACTACAGATTAAGACTTACTGTTGGATTATGGATTAAGTCTGACTGTTAGACTGCAGATTAAGACTTACTGTTGGACTAGAGATTAAGTCTGTCTGTTAGACTACAGATTAAGACTTACTGTTGGACTAGAGATTAAGTCTGTCTGTTAGACTACAGATTAAGACTTACAGTTGGATTATAGATTACGTCTCACTGTTAGACTACAGATTAAGACTTACTGTTGGATTATGGATTAAGTCTGACTGTTAGACTACAGATTAAGACTTACTGTTGGACTAGAGATTAAGTCTGTCTGTTAGACTACAGATTAAGACTTACTGTTGGATTATAGATTAAGTCTGACTGTTAGACTACAGATTAAGACTTACTGTTGGACTAGAGATTAAGTCTGTCTGTTAGACTACAGATTAAGACTTACTGTTGGATTATAGATTAAGTCTGACTGTTAGACTACAGATTAAGACTTACTGTTGGACTAGAGATTAAGTCTGTCTGTTAGACTACAGATTAAGACTTACTGTTGGATTATGGATTAAGTCTGACTGTTAGACTACAGATTAAGACTTACTGTTGGACTAGAGATTAAGTCTGTCTGTTAGACTACAGATTAAGACTTACTGTTGGATTATGGATTAAGTCTGACTGTTAGACTACAGATTAAGACTTACTGTTGGACTAGAGATTAAGTCTGTCTGTTAGACTACAGATTAAGACTTACTGTTGGACTAGAGATTAAGTCTGTCTGTTAGACTACAGATTAAGACTTACTGTTGGATTATAGATTAAGTCTGACTGTTAGACTACAGATTAAGACTTACCGTTGGATTATAGATTAAGTCTGACCGTTAGACTACAGATTAAGACTTACTGTTGGACTAGAGATTAAGTCTGTCTGTTAGACTACAGATTAAGACTTACAGTTGGATTATAGATTACGTCTCACTGTTAGACTACAGATTAAGACTTACTGTTGGATTATGGATTAAGTCTGACTGTTAGACTACAGATTAAGACTTACTGTTGGACTAGAGATTAAGTCTGTCTGTTAGACTACAGATTAAGACTTACTGTTGGATTATAGATTAAGTCTGACTGTTAGACTACAGATTAAGACTTACTGTTGGATTATAGATTAAGTCTGAACGTTAGACTACAGATTAAGACTTACTGTTGGACTAGAGATTAAGTCTGACTGTTAGACTAGAGATTAAGTCTTACTGTTGGACTAGGGATCAAGTCTTACTGTTGGACTAGAGATTAAGTCTGACTGTTATACTACAGATTAAGTCTGACTGTACTAGACTAGTCTTTATTTCCAAACTAGATTCATTCCCTTATTTTTACTCATTTAGACTACTAAATCTAAGCCTAGACTACTTAGTCCAAACTTTCAGTACTTAGTCTAAACTTTGATTACTTAGTCTACACTGATTAGTTGTTCATTACTTGGACTACTTCATCTATACTTAGACTATTTCGTCAATTCTTAGACTACTTTGTCGCCTAAGCTACTTAGTCTAGTCTATGCTTTGACTACTTAGTCTAAACTTAGACTGATTAGTCTAGATTTAGATTAGTTTATTAATTGTATTGTTTAATTGTCTAGTCTTTAGACATTTATCTTTTTATTGTATAGACTAAATGTGTCGTTTATTAGTCGTTATCTAGTATTATCTGTTGAATCTGCGCGTAGCGTTATCTAGATGTAGATAACACACGGTTTTACTACTACATATTGATTTTCAGAAGACTGGCATGTGTCTGCATCACGAGGGCGATGGGGTCGTGGGCAACTGCTGCTGGATCTGACTCCGTTGCACCTTGTCATGGAAAGGGCCGCCATATCGGCGATAGTAGGGTTCAGGTAGGAAGGAATAGGCAGAGGTATAATAATCGGGAGCTGAGACCGGAACATCCTCGCTGCCAAAATCCCCTGGCTGGAAGCACCAAAAGACGAAATAGTATGCAAATACCATTGCGATAAAAACTACACAGCGAAATGGTATTTGCATACTATTTCGTCTTTTGGTGCTTCCAGCCAGGGGATTTTGGCAGCGAGTCTCAGCTCCCGTTTATTATACCTCTGCCTATTCCTTCCTACCTGAACCTTACTATCGCCGATATGGCGGCCCTTTCCATGACAAGGTGCAACGGAGTCAGATCCAGCAGCAGTTCCCCAAGACCCCATCGCCCTCGTAATGCAGACACACGCCACTCTTCTGAAGATCTGAATCTTCTCAAGCTGCTTCCCCATAGAGACCCAGAGACTCAGCTTGGTGCTACTTCCCCACACAACTGCCCCGTAAGTGATATCAGGTCTCACTATCGTGGTGTATATCATCGCAGGATTCTGAGGTTACAACTCCACGTTTTCCCCTGCCAGATTTCTGCACACCATTAGAGCGCGTTTGGCTTTTCCTACCGCTGCAGCGGGAAAAGCAGCGCGCTGCGCAGCGTGTCTATTCCATAGGAATTTGCTATCTAGTGTTATATCCATATACCTTATCTCCTGTTTGTATTGTACTGCCCTCCCGACTAAACTAAAATCTAACAGTATGGGTTGTAGGCAGTTTAGTTTTGTCTTTTTAGTAAATGGTATCACCGGTTTTGCTCGGGTTGAGTCTCAGTCCCACTGTTTCTTCTTCTTCCTTTGGCTCTACAACCCTTTATGGGTTTTGGCCTCCTCTACTATTTTATGCCATTCTCCACGATCTTCTGCTGCTCTTTTCCAATTCCTTACTCCTAGTGCTTTTATGTCTTCATCCACGCTTTCCTTCCATCTTTTACGTGGTCTTCCTCTTCCTCCGTGGTCGGCTATTGGTGGGTTTCCATTCCATGATAAGCTTGGTGTTTCGATCTTTTTCCATTCTTTGCTCATGGCCTGTGCCTTGATCAGTCTCTGTGCCTTTACATGTTTTACTGTCCCACTGTTTGACACCATCAATTAGTTACTTTGAGGCCTTTCTGTATGATTTCACACAGCGTTCCCTCAAACTTCCCTCTAGCTATGATGACTATGTCATCAGCGTAACCTTGACATTTGATGTCTAGGTCGTTGAGTCTAGCCAGTAATTCATTAAATACCAGCTTCCACATCAGTGGTGATAGTATACATCCCTGTGGGCACTTCCGAATTGTTGAGGTCTTGATGGTGTCTCTTACCACTTGTGCCTCCGCCGTTCTGGTTCTCAGCAATCTCCCATCCACTTTGAGATAGAGCTGTCGATATTGTTTTGAGGTGTTTTCAAAGGCTCCTTCTAGTTCTTCCTATGTCTCTAGTGCTGCTTGTATTTCATTTGTCAGCTAATACAGGGCGGTTTCTGTGGATTTCCCTGCTCTGTATGTATGCTGACAGTTGTGTAGTGGTGCACCTACCAGCACTATTGTTCTAAGGTTACCTTCTCCATTGTCTTTAACATAAAAGGTGTTAGACCAACGGGTCTAAATGACATCTATTGAGTGGTGTCTTTCTTCCCCACCTTCGGTATGAATACCACCTTAGACCTTCTCCATAGCTCGGGTATGTACCCGAGCGCCAAACTACTTATAAAGATTTTTAGAAGGTGTGGCATTAGATATCTCCTTCCTTTTGGTAGGAAGGCGGGTATTAGTCCGCCCACACGAGCGGTTTTAAATGGCTGGAAAGTGCCGATACCCCAACTGATTCGGTTTTTCGTACAGATGGACGCGACCCTCCTCCAGTCAGCCCGACTTGGTATCCGTGGTTGCATCAAGCCCTAGTCTCTTTGTATTTTCTACATCCCGGAAAATAGGTTTCTAGTAGGAGGAGAGCTCTTTGCTCTTCGTCCTCCGTCTAGCTCCCATCCGGTCTCTTAAGAGTGGCTGTTATTTCAACTCTATCCTTCGCTAGTGCTTTGCGCAATCTGACTGCCACCGAGGTGGATTCTATGTTTTCACAGCAGGTCCTAAAGATTTTTCTTTTTGCCCTTCTGATCTCTTTGTTGTAGGTGGTGAGCACCTCGGAGTATTCTAGCCAATTTCCGTAAGGCTCGTACTTTTGCTCTTATTGTATGTAAAAAGTTTTTGTTCCACTATTTTTTATCCTTATGCTCTTTCACGGTTTTTACCGGCCAGCTGGATTCAAATGCCGTGGTGATTGATACATTTATTTCTTCTACAGCTTGCTGTAGTACGGTGTAATGTTACTACCCCGCACTGTCCCTTACTCTATGTTTTCTTTTAGTTTGGAACTAAACGTAGCCCAGATAGTTTGTTGGGGGTTTCGAATGGGGGTGTTTTCCTCACTCGCTCCTCCCAGTTCAAACTCTATGATCCTATGGTCTGACATTGAGGGTTCACTCGATACTCTCCACCTGTCAAACAGTTTACTTACCTTGGTGCTACCTAGCGTGTTATACCCAGTACCTCACTCCTGACCTTAGTGACAAATGTTGGTGTATTCCCAACGTTATACAGATTTAGGTTTTCTTTAATGAGGTATTCTAAAAGATATTCCTCTCCTATTAGCTACCTCTCTCATTAGTGTCCGTGCTGACCTACATCTCGTTGTGGACGTTTGCGTCTCATCCTAAGATGAGTGGCAGCCTTCTCCTAATAGTGTTCTACAAGCCTTTGTACCTCTACGGGTGGTATGTTGTTACCATCTCCAGGGAAGTATGCTAATGGAGTCCCTCGGTCTTGATGAGGACCTGGATTGGAACTAGATCCCGCCTTAGGAACTTTGAAAGATATAAATAATTTATGCCCTTCCTTACCACACACAATGCAAGTTCTGGGGGAGGCTTCTCGGTTATCCCACACCAACTTACATTCCCAGTTGCTGAGGCCTCTGATCTTACGTCCATAAGCCGAGGGTTCTTGCAGAAGCGCTAGCCCTAAGTGTTGTTTAGTGAACATCCTAGTCATCACAGCCGAAGCTGCTTTGGCATGGTGATTGTCCAATTGAGCTATATTTGTGCGGTTGCTGGTCATTTTTGTTTTATGACAGGAGGTGGCAAGTCCTCTTCTGTCTCGGCAAGAATGATGTCTTCGTCTACCTCAGTAAACATGGCAGAACTGCTCATGTCTGCGAGTGTGAGGTCTAGGTCGTCTTCTCGGTAATCCGAGCTTCCTCGTTCTCGGCCATTGTGGCTTCAATAGAGGGAGTGGCCGCTGTTGCTGTCTCTTCAACCAAGGAAGTGGCCGCTATTGCGGGCGTAACTTCCGAAGGAGAGACCGCTGTAGCTGCCGCTACTACCTCTGCATCTTCTTTGGGATCGTGGAGATCACGCTCCATCTGGTCTACTAGTTCTGTGGCGGTGATATCCCGCACAGTAAGGTTCATTATCGTGTTTCTTCGCATATGAATCCCACGAATGCCTAGGGAATTAAAGGTCCGCCACATTAGAGCCCCGCTTGACATGGCAAGGCTAGATACTCTTTGAGATCGCCATGTATTAGGGAGGTTTCGTTTGAGGTGGCCGGTTACCCTTGACCACCAACCGGTCCCTTCCGCACGGGTCGCATGACACCTTTGGTTTAAGGGTTTGGAAGTTCTTAGTTGTTCGCTCCCCATTGACGGACCTGACCGGAGTTGGACTCCAGTCAGTCTAGTCCAATTTCATTGCGAAACTAAGCCCTCACACCGCGACAAGGTGACTTCCACGTGAGGATCCGGAGAGGTTAAATATTTATATATTCAGGCTGTGTTCCGACTTTTATTAAGGAACTAGACTAGTATAGACAAAAGTAAACTAGTCTGAGCAAGGCTTGACTAGTGCAGACAAGACTAGAGTCTAGACTACTCTTTAGTCTAGTCCATTTTCGTTGTAATCTAGTTTTAGACAAGAATTGTCTATCTAGTCTTATCTCTTTTGTCTATCTAGTCTTATCTTGTAGTTGACTGGAAATTAAGTAGTAAAACCGAGTTCTTTATGTAAGCTTACATTTATATTTACAAGGCGCTCGGAGCGGATTTTCGAAGGCTGCATCTGCACGCGGAAGACGTTCCATAATTCAAGAGTCAGCTTATATATCCACGGCGTGCATTACGCGCGGAATCCCCTGAGCACAAAATTACATCCATATTTTAGATCTGGCGGAGCTCATCCGATTTCGTAACTTCGGATAATATTCGAATACGTCGGAACGCCTCTTACGCCCCGGTTCCATTCCGACAATTAGAACTGCTATAAGCTGCCCGCCGCTATGCAAATAGGGAAGTTTCGACCGAAAGCCGAAAGGAAATTTGGAATATTCATGGAAATGTTCGTTTCGTCTTAAATTGAAAGGCAAATAGAAGGATTTAATTAAAAAAGTGAGAGGAAACTAGGCGGACAAGAGCAGACAAGACTAGACAGACAAGACTAGACAGACAAGACTAGACAGACAAGACTAGACAGACAAGACTAGACAGACAAGACTAGACAGACAAGACTAGACAGACAAGACTAGACAGACAAGACTAGACAGACAAGACTAGA
This sequence comes from Phosphuga atrata, assembly GCA_944588485.1. Taxonomy (NCBI): domain Eukaryota; kingdom Metazoa; phylum Arthropoda; class Insecta; order Coleoptera; family Silphidae; genus Phosphuga; species Phosphuga atrata. The sequence continues at coordinate 67,821,068 of OX155900.1, forward strand.
CAGACAAGACTAGACAGACAAGACTAGACAGACAAGACTAGACAGACAAGACTAGACAGACAAGACTAGACAGACAAGACTAGACAGACAAGACTAGACAGACAAGACTAGACAGACAAGACTAGACAGACAAGACTAGACAGACAAGACTAGACAGACAAGACTAGACAGACAAGACTAGACAGACAAGACTAGACAGACAAGACTAGACAGACAAGACTAGACAGACAAGACTAGACAGACAAGACTAGACAGACAAGACTAGACAGACAAGACTAGACAGACAAGACTAGACAGACAAGACTAGACAGACAAGACTAGACAGACAAGACTAGACAGACAAGACTAGACAGACAAGACTAGACAGACAAGACTAGACAGACAAGACTAGACAGACAAGACTAGACAGACAAGACTAGACAGACAAGACTAGACAGACAAGACTAGACAGACAAGACTAGACAGACAAGACTAGACAGACAAGACTAGACAGACAAGACTAGACAGACAAGACTAGACAGACAAGACTAGACAGACAAGACTAGACAGACAAGACTAGACAGACAAGACTAGACAGACAAGACTAGACAGACAAGACTAGACAGACAAGACTAGACAGACAAGACTAGACAGACAAGACTAGACAGACAAGACTAGACAGACAAGACTAGACAGACAAGACTAGACAGACAAGACTAGACAGACAAGACTAGACAGACAAGACTAGACAGACAAGACTAGACAGACAAGACTAGACAGACAAGACTAGACAGACAAGACTAGACAGACAAGACTAGACAGACAAGACTAGACAGACAAGACTAGACAGACAAGACTAGACAGACAAGACTAGACAGACAAGACTAGACAGACAAGACTAGACAGACAAGACTAGACAGACAAGACTAGACAGACAAGACTAGACAGACAAGACTAGACAGACAAGACTAGACAGACAAGACTAGACAGACAAGACTAGACAGACAAGACTAGACAGACAAGACTAGACAGACAAGACTAGACAGACAAGACTAGACAGACAAGACTAGACAGACAAGACTAGACAGACAAGACTAGACAGACAAGACTAGACAGACAAGACTAGACAGACAAGACTAGACAGACAAGACTAGACAGACAAGACTAGAGACAGACGACAAGACTAGACAGACAAGACTAGACAGACAAGACTAGACAGACAAGACTAGACAGACAAGACTAGACAGACAAGACTAGACAGACAAGACTAGACAGACAAGACTAGACAGACAAGACTAGACAGACAAGACTAGACAGACAAGACTAGACAGACAAGACTAGACAGACAAGACTAGACAGACAAGACTAGACAGACAAGACTAGACAGACAAGACTAGACAGACAAGACTAGACAGACAAGACTAGACAGACAAGACTAGACAGACAAGACTAGACAGACAAGACTAGACAGACAAGACTAGACAGACAAGACTAGACAGACAAGACTAGACAGACAAGACTAGACAGACAAGACTAGACAGACAAGACTAGACAGACAAGACTAGACAGACAAGACTAGACAGACAAGACTAGACAGACAAGACTAGACAGACAAGACTAGACAGACAAGACTAGACAGACAAGACTAGACAGACAAGACTAGACAGACAAGACTAGACAGACAAGAGTGAACAAAATAACGTACATTTGTTGCATTTCAATTCGCACTGTTTCAATTATTCCGGTTTCGCGGGTGCAAATTGCGCCCGTCGCTCGCACGCCACGAATTTGTTAACTAAACTCGCATTCAACGATTTAAATAATCCACCATTTAAATAATAACATCAGACAATAACTGTGTGGTCTTGTCTAGTTTTGCATAGCCTTATTGCGTCGTAATCCAACAGATATCTATTATAATATATTATATTATCACACAATAATCGTTTATTATTGTTTGGATTGGACCAGTCTTGTTGTGTCGCAGCAAAGTAATCCAATTGGAAACCGTTTAAGTATTCATTGTTTATTGTTCGAGGTTCGTTTCGGGTTTCGGTCGATATCGATCGTTTAAAGTGGAATGCTCGGATGCACATCTAATTGCTTTCGTAATTCGCTTTATCCGATCGGCAACTTAATCTTTAATCGAAAGCCCCGCTGCTCCATCTCAAACACTCACTCAAATCATTCACTAAATCTCGGATCTCTGAAATATATCTCTCGGAATATTTGCGGAAAGTTAGCAAAGCAAATTTTTCAAATAATTCACTAAATCTCGGATCTCCAGATGCCAAATAACGTTCAGGCGTTTCACGGGAAGTTAAACCACTTTGAAACGACGCCATTTTGTTTTACGAGGGTTTTTGATTAATTTTCTGCGGAATTACCAAAGAACAATAATCGATGAATCAATCGGTTTAAAACTTTATATCGAAATCTTACGTCGATTGCGGCTAACTTACTATATATACAAGATAACTTGTTTGGAAATAACATGCTAACAAAGCCCTATCTATCGAAGTCTACTAATGGTAGTCTATAGTCTATTACAGGGATCCCCAACCTTTTGGCACTCAAGAGCACATTTTAGAAAGCCGGTCGGACGGCGGGCAACTTATTTTTTCAAAAAGTCCATTTTTTTCAAGAAATCCAATGTATCAGATGAGGATACATTGGATTTTAGGAAAATGTAGTTTTCAAGGTTTTCTAGCTCCAGTTATTCTGTCCTTACGTGAATAAGTTCAGCATAATATGCGGCTATTTTGGTTAAGTTTACTTGCGGCGGGCAAGCGTAAAACGCGGACGCGGGCGCCACGGTTCCCGCGGGCATAGGGTTGGGGACCACTGGTCTATTACTTTGTAAGATGAGCTACTTTTACAGATAGGCCGAGGAGCTATTGTTACAGATAGGCCGAGCATCTATTGTTGCAGATAGGCCGAGGAGCTATTGTTGTAGATTGGCCGAGGAGCTACTGATATAGATAGATGCAACTACTATTGCAGATAGGCCGAGGAGCTACTGTAACAGACAGGCCGAAGAGATATTGTTGCAGATAAGCCGAGAAGCTATTGTTGTAGAGAGGTCGAGGAGCTATGGTTGCAAACAGCGCCGTCGTTTGGATTTTGAGGCCCCGGGCATATATATTGAGGTGGGCCCCCCAGTAAATAAAAAAAGTAAATAAACAAATAAATTCTTTAATTTTTAATACATACAAGAAAGAAACACATGTATGTATAGAAGAAATATAATATAATAATATTAAAGAAAAAACAAAATTGAACTTCATTTTCCTTGCTTTAATTTCAGCAAAATGGGGGGGAGGGTCCCCAAAATAGGGGCCGGGGCCCCTTCTAGCTCGTGGGCCCCGTGCAGATAGCCGAAGGAGCTAATGATGTAGATAGGCCGAGGAGCTGCTGTTGCAGATAGGCCGAGGAGTTGCTGCTGCAGATAGGCCGAGGAGCCACTGTTCTCACTAAACTCCCTATTTCACTTTGGCGTTTAGTATGGGCCACCACAATATCGCATATTTTACATTAATTCAGGATGGGCGGCCCGGACGGCCCAGGATGGCCCGGACGGTTAGTGAAAACCGCCCCCTAGTTGTCGCCTCCCAGACCAGGATTGGAACCCGGGTCTCCCGCGTTGAAAAGCGCGTAGGTTGCCAACTACACTACCGAGGAGAACAAAATTCAAACATCAGCGATAACACAAATAGAACTTGTCTGTTTGGTCTTGTTCTGTCTAATGGACATCCATCAGCGATTACACGACTAGAACTTGTCTGTTTTGCCTCGCCCTTTCTAATAGAATGCCTATCTATCGAATAGTCTATCGTCGGTATTTTATAGTCTATGAATTTGTTAGATGAGCTACTGTTGCAGATTGCCCGAGGAGCTACTTTTACAGATAGACTGAGAAGCTACTGTTACAGATAGCCTGAGGAGCTATTGTTGCAGATAGACCGAGGAACTACTATTACAGTTAGCCCGAGGAGCTATTTGTGCAGATAGCCCGAGGAGCTACTGATGCGAATAGATCAAGGAACTGCTGTTGCAGATAGGCTGAGGAGCTACTGTTACAGATAGACCGAGGTGCTCTTGTTGCAGATAGGCCGAGGAGCTACTGGTGAAGATAGGTCGAGGAGCTGCTGTTGCAGATATGCCGAGGAGCTGCTGTAGCAGATAGGCCAAGGAGCTTCTGTTCTCACTAAACCCCTATTCCACTTTGGATTTTAGTATGCGCCACCCCAGAATCTCATATTTTGCATTAATTCAGGATGGGCAGCCCGGGCGGTTATTGAAAACCGAGCTAGTTGTCGCTTCTCCAGAATTCAAACCTGGGTCTCCCGCATTGAAAAGCAGGTATGTTCTCAACTACAATATCGCGGAGAACAATATCAGCGAAAACACAAATAGAACTTGTCTGTTTTGCCTCGTCCTGTCTAATCAAAGACTATCTATCGAATAGTCTATCGTCGGTGGTCTATAGCCTATGAATTTGTTACATGAGCTATTGTTGCAGATAATCCGAGGAGCTACTTTTATAGATAGACTGAGAAGCTACTGTTATAGATAGACCGAGGAGCCATTATTGTAGATAGGCTGAGGAGGTATTGCAAATAGACCGAGGAGCTACTGTTACACATAGGACAAGGAACAATTTTGCAGATAGGCCGAGGAGCTACTGATGCAGATAGGCCAAGGAACTGCTGTTGCAGTTAAGCCGAGGAGCTGCTGTTGCAGATAGGCCGAGGAGCTGCTGTTGCATATAGGTCGAGGAGCTACTGTTGCAGATAGGCCGAAATTGGGTTTACGTGGTATAACACATCGCTTGAAAGCATTACTGTTGCTATGATTAGACAGGACAAGACAAAACAGACAAGTTTTAGTCGTGTAATTGCTGATGGATGCTTATTAGACAGAACAAGACCAAACAGACAAGTTCAAGTTGTGTTATCGCTGATGTTTGTCTATTAGAGAAAACAAGACAAGTTCATGTCGTTGTATTGATGATAAACGCCTATTAGACAGAACAAGACCAAACAGACAAGTTCAAGTTGTGTTATTTCTGATGTTTGCCTATTAGGCAAAACAAGACAAAACCGACAAGTTCATGTCGTTTTGTTGTTGATGGACGCCTATTAGACAAGACAAGACAAAACAGACAAGTTCTAGTGGAGTAATTGCTGGTGGATGCCTATTAGACAGAACAAGACCAAACAGACAAGTTCAAGTTATGTTATTTCTGATGTTTGCCTATTAGGCAAAACAAGACAAAACCGACAAGTTCATGTCGTTATGTTGTTGATGGACGCCTATTAGACAAGACAAGACAAAACAGACAAGTTCTAGTCGAGTAATTGCTGGTGGATGCCTATTAGACAGAACAAGACCAAACAGACAAGTTCAAGTTGTGTTATTTCTGATGTTTGCCTATTAGGCAAAACAAGACAAAACCGACAAGTTCATGTCGTTTTGTTGTTGATGGACGCCTATTAAACAAGACAAGACAAAACAGACAAGTTCTAGTCGAGTAATTGCTGGTGGATGCCTATTAGACAGAACAAGACCAAACAGACAAGTTCAAGTTGTTTTATTTCTGATGTTTGCCTATTAGACAAAACAAGACAAAACCGACAAGTTCATGTCGTTTTGTTGTTGATGGACGTCTATTAGACACGACAAGACAAAACAGACAAGTTCTAGTCGTCTAATTGCTGATGGATGCCTATTAGACAGAACAAGACCAAACAGATAAGTTCTTGTTGTGTTATCGCTGATGTTTGTCTATTTGAGAGAACAAGACAAAACCTACAAGTTGATGTCGTTTTATTATTGATGAACGCATATTCTACAGAACAAGACAAAACAGACAAGTTCAAGTTTGCCTATTGTGAAATAATCCTGATGTTTGCCTATTAGACAGAACAAGACAAAATTGACAAGTTAAAATCGTTTTATTGTTGATGGACGCATATTAGATAGAACAAGACTTCAAGTTGTGTTATTTCTGATGTTTACCTATTAAACAGAACAAGACAAAACGTACAAGTCGTGTTATCGCTGATGGATAACTTTTATACAGAAGAAGACAAAACAGGCAGGTTCTAGTCTGTTATCATTTTGAATTAATTTATGCAAGGATAGAGTGCAGGCAGATAGTCGGTGATAACGGAACATCGGACGTAAACTGCTGTTGCAGATACGCCGAGGAGTTATTGTTGCAGATAGGCCGAGGAGTTGCAGATAGGTCGAGGAACGTGTGTTGCAGATAGGCCGAAGAGCTGTTGTTGCAGATGGGCCGACGAGCTACTCTTACAGATAGGCCGAGGAACTGCTGTTGCAGATAGGCCGAGAAGCTGTCGTTTCAGATAGGACGAGGAACTACTGTTGCAGATAGGCCGAAGAGTTGCTGTTGCAGATAGGCCGAGGAACTGCTTTTGCAGATAGGTCGAGGAACTGCTTTTGCAGATAGGCCGAGGAGCTGTTGTTGCATTAGGCAGAAGAAGACAAAACAGACAAATTCTAGCCTGTTATCATTTTGAATTAATTTATGCAGGAATAGTTGGTAGCAACATAACAATGATAGTTGGTAGCTCAGCTTTTTAGAGAAATATTTGCAAAAGTTATCAAATTAAATTCTCCAAATTTCAAGAAACTTGGCGTGTCTAGAATGTTAGCAAATTGGCATAATTTATTGAAATTTGCAACGTTTCTTAGTTTGATTGTTAGTAACAAATTTGCAATGATTCAACTCTGTAGGCAAATATTAGCCAAAGTTAGCAAATCGAATTTTTTAAATTTCAAGAAACTAGAAAATTTGGCGAGCCTAGAAAGTTTAAAAATTGGTATTTTCCAAAATTCAAAAAATCTCTCTTCAAAAACTCGTCAAGTCTAGAAAGTTTGCAAATTGGCATAATTTAATGAAATTTGCAACGTTTCTTAGTTTGATTGTTAGCAACAAATTTGCAAAGTTTCAACATTTCTAGGAGCTGTTGTTGCATTAGGCAGAAGAAGACAAAACAGACAAATTCTAGTCTGTTATCATTTTGAATTAATTTATGCAAGAATAGACTGCAGGCAGATAATCGGTGATAACGGAACATCGGACGAGAACTGCTGTTGCAGATAGGCCGCGGAGCTGTTGCAGGTAGGTTAGGTTAGGTTCAGCTTGAGTTGCAGATAGGCCGAAGAGCTGTTGTTGCAGATGGGCCGAGCAGCTACTGTTACAGATAGGCCGAGGAACTGCTGTTGCATATAGGCCGAGGAGTTGCTGTTGCATATAGGCCGAGGAACTGACTTTGCAGATAGGCCGAGGAGCTGTTGTTGCATTAGACAGAAGAAGACAAAACAGACAAGTTCTAGTTTGTTATCATTTTGTATTAATTTATGCAAAGATAGGGTGCAGGCAGATAATCGGTGATAACGGATGATGAAAACGTTTCAGTTTTTCGTGGAATACTTAGATTCAAATGCTTTCATTCCCAGGCAATTATAGTGTCCCGGCGCCGTCGCCATATATCGAGGTTTGAATTATGTGCAATCTGACTTTGATTAGCAACATCTATTTCAGTTTTACTTGTCTGCCTGACGCTTTACTTGAGCTTGAAAATTTTTTCCAATTTTTCACAAAACTATCTATATGTTTACTAATAGACAAGATACCTAAATGAAAGTTTGTAAAGTTATAGAGAACTAAATTATTTAGTGTTTACTACAAACTAGAACTTGCTAGTTGCAAAATTGACCGAGCCGTAAGTTTACAAAGTTTGTTCTGTGCCTAAAACTAGACTTTCAGTTAATTATCTATAACTTGTCTCTTAGACTAGGCAGATTAATGAAACTTGGTGAGGTTGTAGTGTACTAAATTAGTTATCGTTTGCTGAAAGCTAGAAGATTCTAGCTAATCTATGATACATATTAAACATCGATAATTAAGATTTTGATTGAACTTAAATTTCAAATTCTGTTCAAATCTAGACTTTGAAAAAATTATCTACATCTTGTCTACTAGACTAGACATCTTAACAAAATTTTGTGAGATTTTGCGAGATCTATGTTTACAAAGTTAGTGCTTTGTTTAAAACTAGACGTTCAGTTAATTCTCTATATCTTGTCTTCTAGACTATGCAGATTAATGAAACTTGGTGAGCTTGTAGTGTACCTAATTACTTATCGTTTGCTAAAAACTAGAAGATTCTTGCTAATCTATACTACAAATTAAACATTGCTAATTAAGATTTTGTTTGAACTTAAATTTCAAATTTTGCTTAAATCTAGACTTTGAAAAACTTATCTACATCTTGTTTACTAGACTAGATATCTTAACAAAATTTTGTAAGGTTATAGAGAGCTAAATTATTTAGTATTTACTAAAAACTAGAACGTGCTAGTTGGAAATTTGAGCGAGCTGTAAATTTACAAAGTTTGTTCTTTGCTTAAAACTAGACTTCAGTTAATTCTCTATTTCGTGTCTGTCTTGTCTGTCTAGACTTGTCTGTCTAGTCTTGTCTGTCTAGTCTTGTCTGTCTAGTCTTGTCTGTCTAGTCTTGTCTGTCTAGTCTTGTCTGTCTAGTCTTGTCTGTCTAGTCTTGTCTGTCTAGTCTTGTCTGTCTAGTCTTCTCTGTCTAGTCTTGTCTGTCTAGTCTTGTCTGTCTAGTCTTGTCTGTCTAGTCTTGTCTGTCTAGTCTTGTCTGTCTAGTCTTGTCTGTCTAGTCTTGTCTGTCTAGTCTTGTCTGTCTAGTCTTGTCTGTCTAGTCTTGTCTGTCTAGTCTTGTCTGTCTAGTCTTGTCTGTCTAGTCTTGTCTGTCTAGTCTTGTCTGTCTAGTCTTGTCTGTCTAGTCTTGTCTGTCTAGTCTTGTCTGTCTAGTCTTGTCTGTCTAGTCTTGTCTGTCTAGTCTTGTCTGTCTAGTCTTGTCTGTCTAGTCTTGTCTGTCTAGTCTTGTCTGTCTAGTCTTGTCTGTCTAGTCTTGTCTGTCTAGTCTTGTCTGTCTAGTCTTGTCTGTCTAGTCTTGTCTGTCTAGTCTTGTCTGTCTAGTCTTGTCTGTCTAGTCTTGTCTGTCTAGTCTTGTCTGTCTAGTCTTGTCTGTCTAGTCTTGTCTGTCTAGTCTTGTCTGTCTAGTCTTGTCTGTCTAGTCTTGTCTGTCTAGTCTTGTCTGTCTAGTCTTGTCTGTCTAGTCTTGTCTGTCTAGTCTTGTCTGTCTAGTCTTGTCTGTCTAGTCTTGTCTGTCTAGTCTTGTCTGTCTAGTCTTGTCTGTCTAGTCTTGTCTGTCTAGTCTTGTCTGTCTAGTCTTGTCTGTCTAGTCTTGTCTGTCTAGTCTTGTCGGTCTATTCTTGTCTGTCTAGTCTTGTCTGTCTAGTCTTGTCTGTCTAGTCTTGTCTGTCTAGTCTTGTCTGTCTAGTCTTGTCTGTCTAGTCTTGTCTGTCTAGTCTTGTCTGTCTAGTCTTGTCTCTCTAGTCTTGTCTGTCTAGTCTTGTCTGTCTAGTCTTGTCTGTCTAGTCTTGTCTGTCTAGTCTTGTCTCTCTAGTCTTGTCTGTCTAGTCTTGTCTGTCTAGTCTTGTCTGTCTAGTCTTGTCTGTCTAGTCTTGTCTGTCTAGTCTTGTCTGTCTAGTCTTGTCTGTCTAGTCTTGTCTGTCTAGTCTTGTCTGTCTAGTCTTGTCTGTCTAGTCTTGTCTGTCTAGTCTTGTCTGTCTAGTCTTGTCTGTCTAGTCTTGTCTGTCTAGTCTTGTCTGTCTAGTCTTGTCTGTCTAGTCTTGTCTGTCTAGTCTTGTCTCTCTAGTCTTGTCTGTCTAGTTTTGTCTGTCTAGACTTGTCTGTCTAGTCTTGTCTGTCTAGTCTTGTCTGTCTAGTCTTGTCTGTCTAGTCTTGTCTGTCTAGACTTGTCTGTCTAGTCTTGTCTGTCTAGTCTTGTCTGTCTAGTCTTATCTGT